>APFE031138347.1:0-15638 GCA_000404065.3 Pinus taeda
GGAATTCCCTGGATATCCAAAAGTGGCTGGAATCAGAGCAAAAAAATTCAAGAAATCTTCCGTAGTAGTGTTTGAATCATGTTTTTGGTGGTGGAAATAGATTTAGCACCATCAAAATCTTGAAGTTTGATAACTATAACTTGAATTTACAAAAAATATTGCTAAATTTTTCAGGGCAAAAAAATTGTCTCATTAAAAATCTCTTAAATTTTACTAAAAAATTTCTCAATATTTATGAATCACAAAGCCTAGTTAAATTTATTATATTTAATAATATAATATTTTCATATTATTTATAATATTATTATAGTTAGTTGTTATTGCCCATCTGAATTATGATAACTAAATATTTGAACCTAAATAATTTATTCTAACTTAAGAACTCATACAGTTTTAAAGTTAATTTTAATAATTTATTTATTTAAAATTTATTTTTAATAAAAAATGCCTTCATAAAATATAGACCAAAAAGGGAAATGAAAAATATAATATAAAAAAAGAAATTTACCGCTCACCATCATTTTATATCTTCTTTACAAAGATTTTTAAACAGCATAAAACATGAAATAGTTCTATAATGGCAACTCTCATTCTCGAGTGTTGCATTCTCATTTATTATGGTTACCTTCCCTAGAGTTATTTAAAGTGGAAATAAGTTGTTCATTCTCATTTATTCTCCCTACCTTCACCTTCCCACCCTTGCGTTGTAACACACCAATGCCAATGCCAATGCCATGTAAAGACGTCATTCAAACCAAAGCAACTACCGTCTCTCGTCCAATAATAATAATAATAATGAGTGCATTAACCATGATAAGCAGCTGGTTGGTCACTTCATTACTAAACCTTGGATTCCGGAAAGACCAGGGCCGTTGAATCTTAATAACTATGCATACAACTTGGTGGGGCAAATGAATAACAACTGTATCAATTCATGGTCGTCCACCTCAAGGAGAAAATGTGGTACCATAGAGTATAACCGAAATTGTTTAATTATTTTATGCTAGGGATAAATTTTGGTTTAAATTTGATGATATAATTGAGAGATTGTAATTTTTGATGGTTTAAAATGTTTATTTTATAGGTTAAATATTTATTTTATTTAAATTTTGGTTCAAATTTGATGATATATTGGAAAGATTGTGATTTTTGATGGTTTAAAATGTAAGTTGTTTTAATTTTACAAACTATATAGCTAAAAAAATAGGCCAATAATTTCAAAATTTAGAATAGTTAAAATAAGATTTTTTCCTTACAAAGTTGCTTCTTTAAATGAGAGTGGCTTCTTTAGTATCGTAGGTGTTAAAATAATTTCATTCATTTATGGTTGGAGTCTTATGTAAGATACTTTAATTTTACAAATTACATAGCTCTAAAAAAGGGCCAAAAATTCCTAAGTTTAGAATAGTTAAAATAAGATTTTTCCTGAAAGCAAAGTTGCTTCTTTAAATGATAGTCGCCTCTTTAGTATCTTCCCATGCTACGAGTATCGGCCCTTTGTCTTTTCAGTGACAGCACATGCCCATGCTGAGTTCTGGAAACTCCTATGCTTGGAGTGCTGTTTAGGTGAGATTTGGCCCTTCGTCCGTTACATTCTTTTTAATATTTGTCAGGCAGTAATGATGAGCTTCGGCGAAAAATCTGCGAGGTTGTTTTTCTTGTGGATATAATTCACCCACCCAACTGAAGATGATATCACTGAACAATAAATCTGGGTTGGGTTGGGTTCGGGTTGTACCATTTTAGCACGGGTCTATATCTTCTTTCCTTTCGCTTTTATTTTGGGTTCCTATAATAGAGTGTGACTACCACTTCACTTGTCAGTCTGGTTTCATTTGAGGAATCGGTTTCTGATTGTTCAGTTGCATATATGTTTCTGGCCTCACGGTGTTTTTTGGAGTTGAGAATTGTTTTCTTACAAGTTTGCAGCTGAAATCCTGCTTTTTACAGCTAAAGATGGAAAGTTTCTCTAGTGGATTCGTCACTGCGCTCATGGTGAGCGTGGGTATTATATTGTATTTGATGAAATCGAGAAAAAACAAAGGGGATCCTGTGAATTTGCCAGTTGTGGGCATGATACCTTCGCTGCTCTGGAATCTGAGCAACGCATACGAATGGGCAACGGGAATACTGATTCGCAATGGTGGAACTTTCGCATTCAAGGGACCTGTGGGGAGCAAGCATTTTTTCGAAGTTGTGACATCCAGTCCGTCAAATCTAGAATACATTCTCAAAGATGATTTCACCAATTTCCCTAGAGGTCCCAGTTTCAAATCCGTTTTCTTCGATATTTTCGGCGACGGTCTGTTCGTGGCAGATGACGAACTGTGGAAGAGGCAGAGAAAGGCCGTGGCCATAGCCATGAGCAGCACCAGTTTGCGCGACCAGAACCTGAATCAGATACAGAGTTCAATCCTGGAAAGACTGATTCCAGTCCTAGAAGAATCGCGCAAGAAGAAATCTTCGTTGGATATACAGGACATTTTTCTCCGCCTGAATTTTGATATCATATGTTTGGCTATAGCCGGCAAAGACCCCGGATTCCTGCTGCCGGATCTTCCAGAGGTTCCTTTTGCCGGAGCCTTTGATGAAGCCATTGAGTCCTGCACTTACCGTCTCGTTATTCCGCCATTTATATCAAAAGTGATGAAGTTTCTCAATATTGGGTTCGAGAGAAAGCACAGAAGAGCCAAGGGCATAATACTTGAATATGCTTCAGAGCTTGTAAGTTTCAAAATGGCGGAGCTGAACAAAATGAGCAATGAAAAACGCGCACAGTGTAGAGACATCTTGTCTACTTTTATTCACCTGGAGAAAGAAGAAGGGCGTTCTCCTTCTCTGAAATCTGTACGGGATCTGTGTCTCAGCATAATTCTTGCTGCCAGAGATACTTCTTCTCTGGCATTATCATGGTTTTTCTGGCTGCTAAACCAACATCCAGATGTAGAGGCCAAAATTATGTCAGAGCTCTACCAAATCTTGAAGGCTAAATTCAGCAATAACTCTTATGATATCAATACTGTTCGCTTTGGTCACGATGATCTGAAACGCATGCATTATTTGCATGCTGCTCTGTCTGAAGCTATGAGGCTCTATCCTCCTGTTCCCGTGAGCTACAGGCAAGCAGTGCGCGACGTGTTTTTACCAGATGGGACTCACGTGACCAAGGGCTCAAAGCTTCTGTATTTCATTTATGCCACCAACAGGATGGTGAGCGTGTGGGGAAAGGATTGCGCGGAATTCAAGCCAGAGAGATGGATTAATCGGGACGGGATTTGCATGAAGGAATCAGATTACAAGTATCCCGTTTTCAATGCTGGGCCTCGCCTGTGCCTGGGAAGAGAGATGGCTTATGTTAATATGAAGTGTGTGGCTGCTCATCTTCTTCTGCGTTATAGAATGAGAATCGATCCCCAGCATCCCGTGAAGCCCAAGTTCGGGCTCACCATCTTCATGGAACACGGCCTCAAGGTGACGTTGCACCCCAGAGACGTCGCTGTCCCGTTGCAAAATTAGCCGTTCGGCTGACGTAACACCAGCAGAAAGATAATGTGTTGGGCATCTTTTCAGTGTTGTCGTGATGTTTCAAACTGTCTTGATTGTTCATGTAAGTCCTTTTCATTTGTGTAATAAAGATTATAGGTCACTCGATATTTTAATAAGTGTTGTGAACATTTCGGGTAATAAAGGAGTTGAAATTTTAATGAGAATGTTGTGAAAATTACGTAATAAAGAAGTTGAAAATTGATTTGACACCCATCACGATCCACGAATCTATTTTACCAGTGATTCTAATGAGAATGATGTTAACATTGTGCCTATCATGGGAGTTGAAAATCGGATGCTCGTTATCATCCAATGTAAACACTAAGCAAGGGTAACATAATCCTTTTCGTGTTGGAATAATGTCCACGATACCTAAAAAACCTTATAGGTTTAATCAATTTTTTAAGTCATATGGCTTTAATCAATCTTTTAAGTCATACGGGAAATAAAAGATTCTTCAAATCACTACAATTTTCTTTTAGAAGAACTTCTTTGTCCTTAGGATATGGACATTAAAAGAGATGGTTCTCAAGTCTTTCGCTTAAAATGAAGCTTCTATTGCTTTGGTCTTTAAATTAGTCCTCTAATCACCACACAAAATTGGATCATTAGTCTCTAAGTTGGATATGGGCATTATTAAGAGACTTTTCATATAAGCATAGGGACCATGGTCTAGAGACATTAGTCTCTTAGTTGAATATGGGTATTGTTAGCCCTAAGGTGCACTGTTGCTATTTTAACGGAAATGTCCCATGTTTTAGCTCTGATGGCCTATGTCTCCTCTTGCTTTGTTTTGGCCATAAGCCAAACTTAAAAAATTATACACTTGTGCTCATAAATATCAACGGGTCTGCTCTCGGTTCATCTCTTTTCCGCTGCGCTTTCCATTCTTCGATCCCTGTCATCGATCTTCCCACTTATCTGACCGTCCACACTTCATCCGACTAATGTTATGTGCTCACCCGTTTCGACCAATCACCACAGTTAGATCATTTCCGCTAGATCTAACGGCGATCGTGCATATCACTCGAGAAACAAGAGAGACAGATATCCGTCCGATAAAGTGGTTTCCTCTCTCTCCTCCACTGCTATGTGGCGCGCGATGGATGGAATCGGGTGGACTCCGACTTTTACCGCCTACTGCCCGATAGAAATCATTTCCGCTTAAATAAAACCACTCCCGGGTGTTATCCTTCGAGCAACTCCTCCGCTTGATAGCCGTTCGATCTACCAATTTGAGATATGATGGCTCAGACTTATTCTACTTCCGCCACGACTTCAAGCCTCTAGCGATTCATCCCGACCGTCGATCCACACCATCCAACGGCTCCCGCACCCCACTTCCCACTAGTCACCCCAGGAGGAAATTTGTTGGCTTTCTCAGTGTTTTTGACAGTGGGACAGTTGAATTGAAATAACATATGCATGGCCGAAAGGGGAAAAACAACAACACAATGCAGCCAAACCAACATAAATGATCATGGAACGCTCTGGCACGAGTGAACCACCTGACAGCGCGACCAAATTATTAGAATTCGATTACCGTGTTTGTTAGAAACAGAGCTCTTTGAGCTCATTTTTGTCTAGTTATGGCATCAAGTAGTTAGAAGACAGAGGGGATAGATTAAGATACTCGAGCTTCAAAGAGTTCGAGAGTATTGTAAAAAGCCTATAAAATAGGGGTTCAACTTTTGGAGGCTGTGGATACTTTGTTCCTCCCAGCGTCTCATTTTCATTCCAGTAATACAAGATTCTTTTGTTGTTACATGTTCAATTACCATCTTCTCCTCTGTTCTAAGCTTGCCCTTGAACAGGTTATTCATGTTTTTTTTTTTTTTTTTTTCTGTGTCTAATGCCAGATAACTGTCATCTTATCTCTGCGTTTATAAATTAGATTTGCAAGCTTCATTTACTTTCTGTAGCTAGCTATTCATATGTGTTTATGTATGTATCTGCTAGTACAGTTAGGATTTTCCATCTATTCATTGAATCTATAAACTATTGAGCATTAGTGGTCGAAAGCCTTGTCAAGCTGAGAGTATTCATGCATGTCTTGAGTGAAAACAGAGTTGAAACAGTCCTCTGACTTGATCCAAACCCCAATCCATTCCAATAGTTCAGAGAATGACATTGAAGATTTATATGTTACCAGGCATCTCTGAGTTACAACCTAAAATAGTTTCCTTGAGTGCTAACATAATTGGCGCCGTTGTCGGGGAGAGGAGATTGAAGCTCAACTTCCCCGGGGGACGACACAGATCCAACTTTGATGATAGACAAAGTCTGTACACTATTTGGGTTGTAGTCATCTATCTAGCGACTCTACTGGAGGACGAACCTCTTAGCGGCTCCACTCCATAGTTCTGACTTAGTTTGTGAGGCATACTTGGAGAAATCCTCAGAAGCCATGCGCTGACTCAGTGCCTAACCCTGAAAAAATCATCAAAGAAAGAAAGGCATTGCAGAAATAAACATCAGGTTTGTTGGAAATAATATTGAAAAGGGGATGAATCAGTGTTATCAGATCAATAATTTAATTTTCAAAAATTGATTTGTATACACTACTTCAGCTCAGTGAACTAGCGTGTATATGCGACTATACTTAATGCAACCGACGTATATGCAGAGATCTTTAGATTTATCCAAATTATCATGTAATGAACTTTTATTAGTATAGACAGTGCAGTAAAAGCAGAATAAAGTATTACACATAAGCAACACACAAGAACACCAAGATATAAGGTGAAAACCCAATGTGGGTAAAAACCACCTGTTGCTGTCGTTTCTGTCTTCTTTTAATAATAAGAAAATTCTGTTTACAATTTTTGGACTGGTGCAGTCTTATACTAGTAAGCAGGCTTCTATATGCAGAAGGCTACAACCTTCTCTCATTCTCCAGTTTCTACTGGAAGGGAGCTACAACCCCCTAGCTCTTGTACTCGCTGATATGTTTACTAATACATAGGTGCCAACCTATAGAAGGCTACAACCTTCTCTTTTCTACCAGAAACCACGTTTTATAAATTTTCAAACTGGATCCATCAACAACATCACTCAATCATCAAATATATCTGCATCAACCAATCTCCTTTTGACCAACCACAACCAAATCAATCAATCACTTTGACAACCCATCAATCTGATAATTCAGAATGTTGTCACTAGAATACAGTAACCAAAACCCAAGTCAGAACCTAGAACACTACAACAGTAAACAAAAGAAAATAGAACATATTTTATAAGGTATACGCTACTTCCATACTTCGAACCTGCATGCATATGCGCTTTCCTCAAAGTGAATCAATGTACAGATCTACAAATCAAATTTATGATGTATACACCGCTTTGACATGCAGAACCAACATGTATACGCTTCTTTTTTAAAGTGAACCTGCGTACAGATCTGTAAATGATGATTTAAATATTACAACTATTTCAGACTTCAGTCATACTCATATCATCATATTTATAGACTACAACATGCGCTAGTTATTCAGATACATAATCAAACCACATAAAGATAATTCAGTTCAACCCTTAAGATTCTAATACATCATTAGGCCTTATTCTTCATCAAACGCTAAGGTACATCCTTGGTTCAGATTGAACACACCACCATAATCCAATAACCTGCATACTAGATCTCACACTTCATTGTTGAGTATGGAGCATGATTGTTTAGAGGTCTTTGTTTCAGCCGGATGTATACCCCAGGAAGTTTGTACACCCCTCTATGCAGGGGAGTGCGGGTGAGACTTGTACTCCCGCGGGGGTTCGGGGGGCGGGGGGGGCGATCCCCCCTAGTTGGGGTGTCCGAGGGCTAGTGGTCTCCCGGCGGGGGTTTCGGGGGCAATGCCCTCGAAGCTAAAAACAAATGTAAAATTGCCTTGTAAAAGTATAGTAATTTCTAGTCAATCTAGGCCGTTCATTAGGTAGATGATCTGATGATAGAACCTATGTTTAGTTTAGGGTTTTTTGCCCTAGAAGGCAACCCCTCTTTGTATAAGGGTATTGTATTTGAGGCTGTGTAATAGATGTGTATTCTCCAAGTGAGAAGTAGAGAGGTGACTCTGTGAGAGAAAACAGAGGATATTATAGTGGATCTGTTGTAGGTTGTGTCTCTTCATTTTGCTAGATAATAGAAAGGAAGCACTGGTTGTTCAGGGTGGACGTAGCCCAAACTGGGTGAACCACGTATATTTGTCTCTCTTGTTTTATACGTTTTCTGTGTTTATATCTCTACAATATTTTGTGTTCCATTGCTCTGTAATATATAATTTTCTAACAACTGGTATCAGAGCCACATTCTATTTGGCTGATAAACTCGCAAGAAAGAAGGGTTCCTCGTTCGAGTGGAAGCAATGGCGAAAGATGGTAAGTTTAGGGTTGAGAAATTTAATGGCCAAAACTTCTCGTTGTGGAAGATGCAGATGGAAGATTATTTGTATCAGAAAGATTTATACCTACCATTGGGCGGAAAAACAAAAATGTCGACGGGTATGATAGATGAAGAATGGAACCTTCTCGATAGAAAGACACTCGAAATAGTACGGTTATGCCTCGAAACGTCGGTCACCTTCAACATTTCGAAGGAAACAACGACAAAGGGTTTGATTAAGGTGTTGGATAAACTATATGAAAAACCCTTGGCCTTAAACAAGGTATTTCTTATGAAACGGTTATTTAATATGAAGATGTTGGAAAGTGGATCTGTTGTAGACCATTTAAATGATTTTAATACTGTTACAATTCAATTATGTTCTGTAGGGGTAAACTTTGATGATGAAGTTAGAGCTTTGTTATTCTTGTGTTCATTACCAAAAAGTTGGAATGGTTTAGTAATGGCCATTAGTAACTTTGTTTCTGGATCTAGTACTTCAAAGTTTGATGATGTTTTCGGTGCTATCCTTAGCGAGGAAATGCGACAGAAAAGCTCCGGTGAGACATAGGGTAATGCTTTGAGTGCAGAGTCTAAGGGAAGAAAAATGGAAAGAGGAAAGAGCTCAGGATATTGCAGTGAATCAAGGAAAGACAGATCCAAGTTTAGATCAGGGATAGTGTGCTGGAAATGTGGAAAGAAAGGACACCTAAAGAAAGACTGTAGATCTCGGAAGGAAAAATAAGGAAATGCACAACAAAAAACAATCATGAAGCAAATGTGACATGTGAGGTGTTACAAGATGCTTTGATTCTTTCTTCCAAAAATATTACTGATTCCTGGGTGGTAGATTCAGGGGCCTCATTCCATGCCACACCTGATAAGAAATATTTTCATGACTATGTTCAAGGAGATTTTGGACAAGTTCGTTTGAGCGATGATAAACCCTGTAAAATTGTTGGAATGGGTAAGGTTATTGTAAAACAGTAGAATGGAAACCAATGGCTACTAAAGGAGGTAAGGCATGTTCCATATCTAAAGAAAGATATGATTTCAACAGGGTAGTTAGGTGGTGAAGGTTGTGTGACAACTTTCACAGATAAAGCTTGGAAGGTCACCAAAGGAGCCCTGGTAATAGCAAAAGGCGAAAAGGTTAGTACATTGTATTTATGCAATGGTATTTCTAACTCTGTTAATGCTTTAACTTCCAAAAGAGCAGATGCAACATTATGGCATCATAGGCTCAGACACATGAGTGAAAAGGGGATGAATATTCTTCACTCAAGTAATTTTTTGCCGGGTTTGAAGAATGTTGATTTGGACTTCTGTGAAAATTGCATTTATGGAAAACAAAAGAGAGTCAGATTTCTCAGAGTTGGGAAAGAAAGGAATAGCGTAAAATTAGAGCTTGTTAATACAGATGTATGAGGACTTGCTTAGGTATCATCTCTCAGTGACTCTCATTATTATGTTACTTTTATTGATGATACAATTAGTAAAACTTGAATTTATTGTATTAAGAATAAATTTGATGTATTTGATACTTTCAAGAAATGGAAAGCTTTGGTTGAGATTGAGACAGGAAAAAAATTGAAGTGTCTTAGATCAGACAATGGATGTGAATATTGTAGCAAAGAGTTTGATAGGTACTGTTCAGAGCATGGAATTCGCAAAGAGAAGACAGTTCCAAGAACACCAGAAGAAAATGGTGTGTCAGAAAGAATGAATAGAACAATCATGGAGCGTGCAAGGTGCATGAGATTACATGCAGGATTGCCTTTACAGTTTTGGACAGATGCTGTAAATGTTGCTGTTTATTTAATAAATAGAGAGCCTTCAAGTTCGTTGGATGGTGGTGCTCCAGAGGAAGCATGGAAAGGTAAAAAGGTAAACTACTCTTTTTTAAAGCCTTTTGGTTGTGAGACCATTGTCCATATTGATAAAGAAAATAGAACAAAGCTTGAGACAAAGTCAAAGAAATGTACTTTTATTGGATAGGGTGTTAATGATTTTGGTTATCGTTTATATGATTACGAAAATCACAAAACCATTAGGAGCATAGATGTAATATTCAATGAAAAGGTCTTGTATAAGAATCAGTTGCCAGAAAAGAAACCAAAAAAAGAAAACAAGGAATACGCAGTTCTTGATGAAATTACTTAAAAAGTAAAGGTGCCTTAAAATAATAATAATCAACAACCACAACAACAACAACAACCACAACAACAACAAGAAGCACCCCAAACACCTGAAAGTGGTGTTAGAAAATCTACCAGGATAAGTAGACCCCCCGAACGATACTCTCCTTCATTATATTATTTATTGTTCACTAATTTTGGTGAACCTGAATGTTATGAAGAAGCAATGCAGGTTGAAAGCAAGAAGAAGTGGGAGGTAGCCATGGAAGAAGAGATGGACTCCTTAATGCATAACCAGACTGGGACTTAGTCAGGTCTCCTATAGGAAAAACTACATTGAAGAATAAATGGGTTTACAGGCTGAAGGAAGAAAATGGAGGAAAACAGAGGTACAAAGCTACACTTGTGGTGAAGGGGTTTGCACAGAAGAAAGGTATTGATTTGATGAAATATTTTCTCCTATTGTTAAAATGACTTCAATAATAACTATTTTATGTCTAGTAGTAGTTGAAGATTTGCATCTTGAGAAATTAGATGTAAAGACAACCTTTCTCCATGGGGATTTGGAGGAAGAGATATCTATGCAGCAGCCACAAGGATATGAGGTAAAAGGGAAGGAGAAACTAGTGTGCAAGTTGAAGAAGAGCTTGTATGGCTTCAAACAGGCTCCAAGGCAGTGGTATCTAGAATTTGACAAGTTTATGTCTGAACAAGGTCGTACTAGATGTCACTCTAATCATTGTGTTTATCTGAAAAAACAAAATTATGGTAGCTATATTATATTGTTATTGTATGTGGATGACATGCTTGTTGCAGGGTCTAACATGCAGGAAATAAATGTGCTCAAAAGAAAATTGGCAAATTCATTTGCAATGAAGGATTTGGGAGCTACAAAACAAATCCTTGGTATGAGAATAACTAGAGACAGGAAAAATTGTAAATTAACATTGTCTCAGAATGAGTACATACAAAAGGTGTTGAAAGATTTAATATGCACAATGGAAAACATGTTAGTAGACTTTTTGCTAGCCATTCCAAACTTAGTAAGGAAATGTGCCCAAAGACCCAAGTAGACATGGATTATATGTCTAAAGTTCCATATGCATCAACAGTTGGAAGCTTAATGTATGCAATGGTCTACACAAGGCCTGATATTGCACATGCAGTGGGAGTTGTAAGCAGGTACATGAACAATCCAAGAAAATAACATTGGATGACAGTGAAATGGATTATCAGATATTTGAAAGGTACCACAAATCAAACATTATGCTTTGGTGGTTCAAAAATTTCTCTATAGGGATATGTTGATACAGATATGGCAGGTGACAGAGATAATAAGAGGAGTACTATAAGATATGTATTTACTGTTGGTGGAATAGCTGTCAGTTGGATTTCAAAAATCCAAAGTGTTGTTTCACTTTCAACAATAGAAGCAGAGTATGTTGTTGCTACAGAGGCTAGTAAAGAAATGATTTGGTTACAAAGGTTTATGGGTGAATTGGGTAAAAAGCATGATATGGGCACGTTATGCAGTGATAACCAAAGTGCCATTCATCTTGCAAAGACTCAGCATTTCATTCAAGGACTAAACACATACAGCTCAAGTACCATTTCATACGATAAGTGTTGGAAGATGGAGATTTGAAGCTAGAAAAGATACACACTAGCCAAAATGCTAACAAAAGTTGTAACCGGGGAGAAAATGAGAATATGCTCAGTTTCAATTGGTCTTCAAGGATGACGATAAAAATGAGAAACAACCAGGTCCAAAAAGGAGTCATTGTCTACAAATGAAGCAGTGGTGGAGTTGCTACAATCATTCTCCAAGTGGGAGATTGTTGAGTATGGAGCATGATTGTTTAGAAGTCTTTGTTTCAGCCGGATGTATACCCCAGGAATTTTGTACACCCCTCCATGCGAGGGGGTGCGGGGGGGACTTGTCCCCCTCGCGGGGGTTCGGGGGGCTGATCCCCCCCAGCTAGGGGGTTTGGGGGCCAGCGGTCCCCCGGCGGGGGTTTCGGGGGCAGCTCCCCTGAAGCTAAAAACATATGTAAAATTGCCTTGTAAAAGTATAGTAATTTCTAGTCAATCTGGGCCATTCATTAGGCATATGATCTGACAGTAGAACTTATGTTTAGTTTAGGGTTTTTTGCCCTAGAAGGCAACCTCTCTCTTTGTATGAGGGCATTGTATTTGAGGTTGTGTAATAGATGTGTATTCTCTGAGTGAGAAGCACAGAGGTGAGACTGTGAGAGAAACCAGAGGATACTACATCGGATCTGCTATATGTTGTGTCTCTTCATTTTGATGGATAATAGAAAGGAAGGACTGGCTATTCAAGGTGGACGTAACCCAAACTGGGTGAACCACGTATATCTTTCTCTCTTGTTTTATGTGTTTTTTGTGTTTATATCTCTGCAATATTTTATGTGTTCCATTTCTCTGTAATATATAATTTTCTAACATTCATCAGATATTCAATGCTTGTGTGTCTTGGCCTAATGATCTTCTCCTCCTTTTATAGTTTTAGGCATTTTTCAATACAATGGACCAAAACCACTTAGGACCAACACCTTGGATCAAATACCTAGGGTCAATACCTCGGACCAGATACCCTTGACCAATACCATAGACCAAATACTTCGAACCAAAAATTTAGTTTTCCAAGGTATATGCGCTTTTCCTTCTGTGAAAGTGCATGTGTATGTATACACGACTTGTATATAGTGAACCTGCGTGTATACGCGGCTTGGTCAATGGTGAACCTACGTATACCTCTATTTTTTCATTCTTGTGAAGAGTGATTTGCAATTCTTTGTTGTATACCTGCTATACTGTGAGCTTTCATCTGAGTGAGTTGCCTTTTGAACTGATTCCTTGAAGTTGCCATGTATTTCATCACATCTATAAACACTACTGTCATGCATTCTGTCACATCTGATATCTTTTATGTAGATTCATCTAATTACCATATACAAGAGTTGTTTTGCTACAAGTGGGTTGCCATCAAGTACAACACATACATCATAATGCCAACAATCTCCCCCTTTGGATTTGATGGCAACAACAACCACACCAAGTCACTCTCCCCCTTTGAAATCAAGGGCAAAGGGTCATGCTCCTCCTGAGTGCATGCTGAATTCTCTGATATGCTAAAGTGTGTTGATTGAGCTCCCATGATCGAGTCCATGCTCCCCTTGAGCATAAGCAAAGTCTACAAAAAGATGTTCTAAAGAAGAACTTGACTCTATACATACATAACAAATGACCTTCCTATCACCAATGACTCATACATTCATCTATCTCCCAACCAAGTGGGGATATACCAAATTTGACTCATCCACCCAACCAAGTGGGGATATACCAATTGTTTATACATGTCAAAACAAAAACATTACATCATCCATCCCATGCATAGTGGGGTTACAAATTAGGTCTTTTCATAACCTTTACATTAAAAGATGTCCATGACATATATAACAAAGACCAAATATCTTAAACAAGACCATGATATTTATCAGCAACTATCATATGATCTGTATCATCAAAAACATCTGTCAATTAACATCCAGACCAACAACTTGTATGTCCATCATTAGTTCCAAAACTATCATCAACCATGTTCTCCCCCTGAACCTGCTCCACCTGTTCACTGTCAGATCTGATCATTGCATATGTCAGTAAGAGATATCAAAGCATCATCATCAATCAGATATACATCAAGTTATAAACAACTTTATGAGAACCAATATATTTCCACATGTTATCAGTAGAGTGAAACCATCATCAAACAGAGCAGATAATTGACAGAACCATAGCAGACCCCTTTTTCCTGAGTCTAGCACACTGCTCTCCTTCAAACCAACATATACGCGACTGTACCAACAAAAACCAGTGTATGTACGTGACTATGCTTCATGAAACTCGTGTATAACCACCTTTCTCTGAAGAAGATAGGATTTAACAGCAGGATGATGCAGCAATTACTCCCACCTTTTGTCTAAAATATTCAAATGTCTCTCTGGGCAGTGGTTTAGTAAATATATCAACAACCTGTTCTATGGAGGGAACATACTCCAGTTTGACTTTTTGTTCAAGCACTTGTTCACGTAGAAAATGACATTTGATGGGTATGTGATTGGTCTTGGAGTGCATGACTGGATTCTTTGAAACACTGATGGCACTTGTATTATCACATAGAATGGAGATGGGTGGAGTATATGTGATCTGAATGTCTTGCAAGGTTTGCATCATCCAAAGTAGTTGTGTGCAGCAAGATGCAACAGCCACATATTCTGCTTTAGCTATAGATAATGCAATTGAACTTTGTTTCTTGCTGAATCAAGACACTAACTTGGAACCCATATAGAATGCACCACCACTAGTACTTTTTCTGTCATCAACACTTCTTGCCCAATCTGCATCTGTATATGCATGAAGTGTAAGATCTGTATCTCAAGGATACCATAAACCAAAGTTATGTGTTCCTTGAAAATAATTGAAAATCCTTTTGACTGCTTGAAGGTGTGTTTCATTAGGTTTTGTTTGGAATCTTCCAACTATTCCCACTGCATGCATGATGTCCGGTCGGGTACCTGTTAGATAAAGCAGACTGCCAATCATGGATTTGTAAGTTGGTTGATGTACTACTACTGATTCATTATTTGAGCTAAGGCTGCATCCTGTTACCATTGGGGTACATACTGGTTTAAAATCTTCCATGCCGTACTTTTTCAGGATCTGTTTGAGATATTTGGTTTGTGAGAGAAAAATACCATTTTTATTTTGTTGAATTTGTAGACCAAGAAAATAGGTAAGCTCTCCAAGCAAGGACATTTCAAATTCTTGTTGCATTACTGAGAAAAAATTTTGACTCATGGATTTTTCATTTCTACCAAAAATAATATCATCAACGTACACAACAATTATTAGCAATTTTATTAGTTTCCATATTTGTATATAGATTGTTATCTGCTGACCCCTTTGAAAAACCTTGTTGGTGGAGATATTTGTCAAGATGGTAATACCATGCTCTTGGAGCATATTTTAGACCATAGAGAGCTTTTCTGAATTAGCATACAAGTTTTTCATCATTTCCAAGAATGAACCCTTTTGGTTGTTCAATATAGACTTCTTCTTCTAAGTCTCCATTAAGAAAGACAGGTTTTACATCCATTTGGTATACTTTGAATTTCTAAAAACTAGAAAGTGTAAGAAACACTCTTATGGCTTCAAGTCTAGCAACAGGTGCAAAAGTTTCTTCAAAATCTATACCTTCTTGTTGAGCATATCCTTTGCAAACAAGTTTGGCCTTGTTTCTAATAACTTCTCCATTTTCGTTCAGCTTGTTTTTGAATATCCATTTAGTTCCTATGATATTCTTATCATAAGGTCTAGGAACTAATTCCCAAGTATTATTATTTTCAATTTGATCAAGTTCTTCATTCATGGCCTTGACCCAACATTCATCTCTGCATGCTTCATTTACATTTTGAGGTTCAGTGGAAGATAGTAATGCTAGATAGCTTGAGGCTTCGCCAATAGTTCTTCTTGTTTGCACACCTGCCCCTTTTTCC
>APFE031138361.1:0-117987 GCA_000404065.3 Pinus taeda
TGCAAAAAGGAGAAGGGGTGAACCTCTATATTCAATGTCTTCAGGGCACTAGAGATCAACTTACTGCAGTGGAGTCCACTCAACCAACCATGATGGTGAGGATAGCCCTAAATGGAGTCTTAGATGAATGGCAATTTTCCGTCCAAAACATATTGGGCAGAGAGAAACTACCATCATGGGAGGAGATGTGGGCGACCCTTCAACAGGAGGAGTTAAGGAGGGACCTAGTGAAGGTCAACCTCAGTGGCAGCAGTGGGAGTGGCTCAAAGACGGAGGAGGAGGAGAACGCAACTCTAGCATCGAAGGGACAACAAAAGCCGAACTGAAAGAAGGACATTTCAAAGGTGAAATGTTTCAGTTGTGGCAAGATAGGCCACTGTGCATCTTAGTGTCCTTTGAAGAAGATTGATAAGGATGAGTTTTCCATGAGTTCTCCAGGAGGGAGATGGGGTGATATTGAGCTGTAATCGAGACGACTACATGGGGGCAGGATCCTTGAGGAGTCCACCTCTTGGATCAGTTCCTTACTATGGGAGCCCAAGATTCAACAGCAGCGAGATGGGCTTAGTGTTAGATGATGCAGTGAAGTGTTGGGAGGACAGTTGCAATAGCTAGGGACTAGAGACTGATCAATGCAGAGCAAGGTTGGCAGCAGTTCAGTTGGCACAATGCAAGAGTCAGCAACAGCACAGAGGATTCAGAGGGTCAACAACAATCAGATTCCAACATTCATTGTATTATGTTGAACACAGATAAGTTCAGCTAATTTTGGACGTTTTTCAGTTGCTTCTCTCAGCAAATGAGTTGTAGTACAGATGTAGTGTTAGTAGCGTAACAGATGCGGCGTTTGAGAGGGAGTTGTAGTACAGATGCAGCAATGGTAGTGGAAGTGTCATGGGCAGCAGTACAATAGCAACAATACAGTAGCAACAGTAGCACAATGTTGGTGGCAACAACAATGCAAAAAGGAGGTGCTTCAGAAACAGAGTAGCATGCAGGTGGACATTGTTGCTAGACCACTTTCCTTACTAAGAGAGAGTGTTAGTTTTTGGTAGCATTGGAAGTGCTCTAGCCTTGAAAATTGGTGGAGAGGCTAAGGCACATGAGTTCTAAAGAACCCAGAAACCTTTTGGTGAAATTCCACTCGGATTGTATTTTATTAAAATAATTATTATTTTTAATGGAGTTCCTAAGTCTAAACTTAGGGAAATTAAAATACTAATGGGTATTAATCAAAAATATGGGTGAGAATGATCTAGAAGCCAGATCAAGTCATGTTCTAATCTTAGCCATTGATTAAAGACTTGATCTCGTCCGTTGACTCAACAGGAAAAGTATAAAATGGAGGATTCGGGTACATTTGGAAACACACATAGAGAGATTGAGGAAATCGATTTTCTAAGGTGAGAAGTTCTTAGAAGGAAAATCGATTGGGGAGATCTTGCAGCAGAGGGGCAGTGAGAATCCGAGAGAAGGACTTTCTAGAGAATCCTGACAGAGAGGCGGAGAGAGCTTGTAGAGAAGCAGCGCAGAAGCCAGGAGAGCTGGCGCAAAAAAGTTGCTTGTCACGCAAAATCCAAAACTGTAGGAACAACTAAAAGTATTGGGAACTATCGGAACTGTTGGGAATTGTCGGAACAATCGGGAGCGCTGATGCGGAGGCAACACAGTAGCCGGGAGAGCTGGTGTAGAAAAGCTGCCTGTCACACAAAATCCAGAATTGTCGGAACCATTGAAACTACAGGAACAGTGGGAAGAGTTGACGTAGAGGGCAGAGAAGGTAATGCAGAAATTAGCCGTGATTAGCCAGTCTTGTGCTGGATCACATCCAGAATTCTGCCGGATGAAGTGAGGTAAAAATCACTTAGATTTTCCGCCAGTATTTTCTCTGTAAAGGATTGCTAGATGAGCATCCTAGATTTGTATTCAGATATTTCTCCTGCATAGTAGTAAACCCTCAGAATTGTTGCACCGGTTTTCCCACATTAGGTTTTTCCAGGGACTATTGTGTCCAAAAAATAAGTGTGTCCTATGTATATTGTTCTTTGCTTTGTTTGTTGTTTAATGAGATCAAATATTTAAATGGTGTAGGTTGCAGAAGTAATTTTCTTCAGTATTCAAAAGAATAACTTTATGAATGTAATTTAAAAATCAAGTAGGTGAAGTAGATTCAAATTTGTTGCAGTAGGGGTTCTTTCGAGTGAAGGAATTTTCACACCAAGGGGCAACAGGAGCAGCGGAGGCGGAAGAAGGACATCTCAAAGATCAAATGCTTCAGGTATGGTGAAATGGGTCACTATGCAACACAATGTCCTCTTAAGAAGAAGGAAAAAGATGAGAAGCACAATCCAAAGGCCGCACCTACGAAGATCGAGGAGTTTGCCATGACAGCTGAGATACCTCCAGGAGGGAGGTGGGCTGTTTTGGAGTTGTAGTTCAAAAGAGCTACAGATGGGTAGGATCCTTGAGGAGCCCACCTCTCGGATGGGAGCCCAGATCAGTAGCCGCAAGATGGACTAAGTGTCAGATGGTGCAGAGGAGTGTTGGAGTGACAAATGCAGTAGCTAGAACACCAATTCTGAGCAGCGTGGCGCGGAGTTTTAACAGTGCAAGGAGGCACAATGCAGTAGCAACAATAGTGCAGTGGCTTAAGAGGAAAAGAGTGGGACTAGCAACATCCAGATCTTTAGCATCGAGATGCATCTATGTTGAACACTAGTACAGTAATTTGGGGTGTTTTTCTGTCGCTGACACAGTAGCAACATTAGTTTGCAGTGTAGGGGCAGTTGGCAGTGCTAGTGCCAGAAACAGCGCAGATGCCAAAATTCAACGGGAGTTGCAATATGGATGTAGTGTTGACAGTGGCAGTGTCAACAGCAGTATAGTTGCAACAACAACGCAATAGTTGGTGGACAGCATGTTAGACATCAGCAATGCAGAGGACGATGTTATGAAGTCAAGGTGATGCTTCAGTGGGAGGCATTGCTAGAGCACATTCCTCGTTAAGAGGGAGTGTTGATTTCTGGTAGCATCGGATGTGCTCTAAGTCTCAAATTTTGCAGGGAGGTTTTGGCAAATGTATTCCAAAGAACCCCTAAAGCGTTTTGGGAAATTCCAACCGGAGACAATTTTATTAAAATAATTAATTATTTTTAATGGGTCCCCAAGTCTAAACTTAACAAATTAAAATAATTAATAGGTATTAATCTAATTGTGGTGTAACTTCTAGAAGAAGATGAGGATCAAAGATAAATGATCTTAGCCATTAATTAGCTTCTAAATTGGGCCGTTGAATGTCAACGAGAAGATTATTTAAGGAGACTTGAGGGCCATTTGGAAGATACACAGAGTTGATCAATCAGATCGAATCGCTGAAGCTAGAGGCAACACAATGTTTTGTAGTAATCACGCAAAGAGGGGTAGAAGGAGTTTTGGCTGGAGGATCTTCTCCGTAGCCAAGGATACTCAGCAGAGAGGCAGAGAGACACACAAAGAAGGAAGTGCAGAGGCTAAAGAGGGTGACGCAAAGCCAAGAAGGGCTCATGTAGAGTAGCACAAAGCCTCCTATGCAAAAGTTCGAAATTTGCTGGGAAGCTGGATATTCTGAGTCGGGAGGGCTAGAATCAACTCCAAAGGGAAAATCGATTACCAGCAGAGATGGCATAGTGCTTTAGAGACTAATGCAAGGCCCACGTAGGGGCAGTGTAGAAGTAGTCGGGAACTCGTTGGTTCAAATTTCGGATCAGTCGGTACTTGCAGTGTAGAGTGAGGTAATCTCACTAATTTTTTTTGCCAAGTGATATTGTCTGTAACTGGATTTCCGGGAAGGCATCCAGAAGTTGTATTCAAAAATAATTTAGCTTAATAATAAAAACCCTCAGAGTTGCTGCATTGATTTTCCCGCGTTGGGTTTTTTCGGGGATGTTTGTCCAAACACAACTGTGTCATTTGTGTTGTATCTTTCTCTATTGTTCAGTTTCTTGTTTCGGCATATTATTTAATTGGTGTAGGCTGCAGTGTATGTATTTCGATGTTTGTCGTAGGAAACTGCAAATAGCTTGTTCATGTAAATCTAACAAGTAGGAGAAATATCATCAGTTGCTGTAGTAGGGATTCCCGGGTTTAAGGAATTTTCACAGTCATCTCATATCAACCCTTTCTCAACCTTTGCTGCTTCACTTGGTCACCAAATCACCCTTGGTCTGTTCCTATTTTTCTGCACATCCAAACTTGGCAATTTTGCCACCCATTGACAAAGCCATGAACTGAACTTTATCCATTTCAGACCCATGGCCTCCTAGATTAGCCTTTCATCCATAGATATGCTTGAGATTCACCTTAACCAGGCCTCTGAATATTAGTACTAACCTTTGCTACAACTTTAACATTAGATTTTCTCCTCACCATACCTTAGATGACCCTCAACCCTTCAGATTTGAATCTTACTCCTCTATTCAAGCAGCGTTTGCCCATACTAGGCCTTAATCACCCTACGGCTACTTGATCTATCCCTCTTCATGCACCCGGCCTTCTACCTATAGTTTCTTAAGTCCTCGACCAAACCACAAACCATTCCTCCTACCCTCAGCACCTCGAGATCTAAGCCTCGACCTACAAATCTAAGTCCTATAGGTCTCGGCCCTTCCTAACTACCTTGGATCGAGTCAGTACAAGTTTGATGTTGGCCTTTTTTGGCCGTTTCTGCCACAGGTCAAACCCTTTTGTAGGTTGCAGCTATACGAAAATTTGTGTTGTGGCTTCCTCCTCTTCTCAACCATGGATAGGGCTGTCACATGGCTGCAGTTGGATCCATTCAACCTCAGTACCAAAACTCCATTTCATTGCACAGAGGAAACTAGGTCATGCTGCAACATAAATACTCTACCATCTTCATGGACAAAACTCGACCCCTTTTCCAACGCTACTCGTCCTCTATATTTGGCTCCTGTAAGGTTGTCCTATGGCTACATCCTTCTACTCTTCACACACAATTAATTCCTTCTCATTGATGTGTCTCATGAGCCTCTCCTTAGGCTCCTAGTCTATTTTTCTCTAAGGTCATTTACAAAAACACTAGAACTTAGGGTTTTCGCTTCTCAACCCTTAGAATCAATAATCATAGTTTTAAAAGCCGCCTATCTAATTGTGATTAGAACCAAAACCGGATCAAACCAAATCAAACCGGATCCAATAAACCAAAATTGGAAAAAATACATAAAATAATTAATTTAAATGAAATAAAAATACTTTTAAGATTACAAACCATGAGTCCAAACCATCAGAGACAAAATATGGAATGTCTTCTAATCTATATACCATGTAAGGGTGCACATATCAAAATGGAACTGAGTGCAATACATATCAATGATATCATTGACAAAATACATAACGAATGAGGCTCTAAATGACCTCTAGAGTCCAAAAACAATGCTACAATGAGGCCCTAAATGGCCCCTTGAGTCCAAAAACAATGCTACAATTCAAGCTACTAGGCCACTAGCCTACTGTAAATCATTGATTGACATGATCACTCATCAAACTCATCACCACTACTACACATGGGATCATCACCAAGAGCTACATAAACATCATCTAGCTCAGAGTTTGAGGACTCCTCAAACTCTGATCCAACCTCAATAGCAGTACTAGTAGTAGCATGAGCAACAACACTAGGCCTAGCAGAACAGGAAGCATGAGTTCGTCGAGCTACAAGACTATTGCTTCCCTCACGAGTCACCATGTGCCATGCTTGGTCTTGTTGGTTCACTTCCTTCAACTCTTGGTTCAATTACCAGATTTACATTGGGATCAACACCCCAATTCCAAACTAGCTCCGAGATGACAAAGAACCTCAAAACTTGTTGTTACTCCAAAACTCAATGTTGTTGCAGAATTGTCCAAGATTTCATATGTACACAAACACTAGAAATCAAATGTGTGAGGCAAATAGGAGCTTAGGCGTTCCTTTATAAGCTTAGGGGGGGCGATTTAGAAGGGAACCTACCATGGTTTGCTAAAAACCACCTCGATTTAGTACCAAAACTGGCTGATTTGGTACCCAATCGGTCCTAGCCAACCAACCAATCAGATTTGTTGGGTCGGTTTGATATCTCAGGGAACTAGCCAGCCGTTTTGACCCATTTTCAGTTCGACCTAACAGGATTTTAAAACTAGGTAAATAATTATCTCTTTTGGTCCTAAAGCCACACCTTGGGTCCAAATCCCCGCTTTTGGGTAAAACAAACTCCTTTTTTGGTGGTTCGCCTTTTCTCGAATATACCTTCCGAGCTACCCAAAATCTAACAAGTTTGTTAAACCAATGTATGTTATGTTACACCTACAAGAGTGTAGTATGCGAATATTTTATATGTAGAGAATTTTTATTAATAAATGGGGGTTATGACATGTTCCTTATAACTAAGCCACTTCACGAACCAAAATATTCAAACGCTACATCATGAATTGTTCAAAATATCTTCCAAATATGATCACATCTCCATACAAGACCAAGACAAGTGGATCAAATCTATCAAAATCATAAAGATAAAAAGTTGCACAAGCCAAGTCATTAATCCTGAAATACCAAGCTTATAGTGCAAACAACAACCCACTCTAGGCCTCCAACGCACTATAAACGTGGGTATCTTACCCATTCAACTCAAAACCTAAGGCAACTTAAGAAAAACCCTCAGCAAAGTCGACTCCCTCTTTTTTGAGATAATACTCTAGTAATTGGAGCCAAAATCTCATCAAGGTCAACTCTCTCTTTTTAAAAGAATACAACCACCATGTTCCAGTACTCCTCAATACTCCCATTAATTATAATCTTGGAGTTAACCATTGTTTCCAAAATAGGTTTTGAACCTATTTATGTGGTATCTCGCCATACATGTTGTAAATATCCCCCTCAAGACTATAGGATTCAGCAAAATTCCAACTTATATGTAGAAATGCCAAAGGATTAGCAAGCAACCTGTCAAGGCCACCATCTCACACACCTCAAACCAAAGTCCGTAGACTTGCTAGACTGCAATCATTTATAGCGAAACATTGTCCTTCAAAGGTAACTCTACACTAAATATATGCCCTGCAAGAAACCAAAATAAGGTTTTTCTTCAAACCAAGAAAAATAAAACATCATTCAAATCAATAACATCCCTTGATGGCATTTAGAAGGAAATGCAATACACTCGTTTCATAAGATAAATAGCATTATCACCCAAGTCCATGCTCATTCCTCCCTATTGCTTATGAAGCCTTCTACAGAGTTTCCTATCATTATTCACACGTCTTGATTCCTCATTGCCCACATACCATTGAACACTTGACACAAACAAGAGACAATGGAGAAGGTGATATCAAACTTGAATGATAACTCATCAACACTTGCTACAGGATCCTCATTCCATGCAACTTGTGTCCACTACTTGGCCTTCCCCTTCTCTGAACATTGGTTGGTATAATGTCCCAACTGGCGAAGCCTAAAACGTTTCACCTTACTTAAATCCTTGTTACCACAAATTGACTCTTCCCTCATAGTCTTCTTATATACTTTTTCGCTTCCCTTACTTATCCTCCGAACAAGTGCTGAATCTCCTACTTACTTTCATTGTGTTGAACAAGACTCTGAATTGATTCTTTTTTGCACAAGGTTATCCCAAAGCATCACATAACTAGGTAGCATCTCATGAATACAAACACCCTGGACAAAAGGTTTTCAAGATAAAGCAAATCCATTCAAGGTAATGAACACCAAGTCCTTATCCTCTACTTTGATCTCTCAACTCTATCATCTTGGCTAGGTATCTCATCATTGTATCCATGTTACTCACACCAATGTTATTAGAATTGAATCAATGACCAAATCAGTCGACCCCAAAACAAGAACTAAATTAGAACCAAACTAAAACTGGTAAAAAATTGGAAACAAATATTGATCAACCAAAAAGTTCTTAAAGTATTCAAATTGTGATTTAAAAATTATATTCATGTACATCCATGTGAATCCAAACCATTATACACAAATATACTAAGTTTTCTCATGTATATAGCATTGTAAGGGTGAATATGGAAAAAAGATCCCAAATGCAATATATATATATGAACCAAAATACAACTACATTGAGGCTCTGGATGGCTTGCAAAGTCCAAAAGTTAATCTTACTATAATCTTCGATCAAACCAAACTAAGTGATCATTCAAAATTCTGGTCCTTTTGAAGGAAGTGCACTGGTACAAAATTGATCGCTTCTATCTTGACTCCTGAACAAGGACTATGAATGGCTAACAACACTAATTAGCTAATCTTTCTCAATTTCTTTCCTTAACTCATTTTCTAGGTCACCATGATCCCCAAATTTTCCTTTTGATCCGACCTTTGAGTTGGAACCTCCATCTTCTTCAATTCCAAGCTTGTTTGTTAGAGTCACCATAAGTTGGTTCATATTGATGACCTACACTTCCAACCTTGTGAATCTCTCTTTAGGTTATTGTTAATGAACTGGCTGGGCATGGCTATGGTTCTATGGCTTAAACCACTTCTTGTATCCCCTGCAACTTTCCATAAACTACCAATATGATCCATAAACTACTGTGGTTGTTCCAATATGATCCATAAACTACTGTGGTTGTTCCACTAGATAGTTTGTCAAAATAGATCTAATAAATGGTAAGATAGTTGTTAGTGCTTCTTTGAACTCTCTAGCACCCACAAGAAGTGTTAGATGTGCTCCTCCCAAGTAGCATTGTAAACCAATATTTCATCCATATAAACAATGACAAATGAATCTAGATAAAGGTGCAATACATCATTCATTAGTCTCATGAACATAGTTGGTGCATTACATAGACAAAATGGCATGACTACCCACTCATACAAACCTTGTCTAGCTTTAAAGGCGATCTTCTAGGTATCTTCTTCTTTGATTCGAGATTAGTGAGACCCTAATTGTAAATCCAACTTAGTGAAGTATTTTTCTTGTTGCAATTAATCTAACAGATCATCAATCTTAGATAGGTGATGCCCATTCTTGAGCATAATCTTTTTTAATGTTCAGATGCCCATTCACCAAAGTCCCATCCTTCTTTGGCACAATTATGATGGGTTACCCACAAGGTGAGGTTCTTGGTCAAATAACACCTTGCTCCAATAATCGCTACAACTCCTGCTTCTCTTTGCTTGCTTCTAGAATGGACTATTTGTATAGCCCAATATTTGGTAATGGAATGCTCAACAATAATTGGATATTGTGCTCCACTTCCCTCTTGGGTGGTAACCCTTTAGGCCCCTGGAACACTACCTTGTATGCATGTAACAACTCTTCCAATTGTTGATTGTATTCTTTATCACACCCCTCCAATGACCTTATTGACTTCTCACCAGACTAATGTTCCTTTAAGAGTAGTAAATATAGGTTCTACTTGAATTATCAACTTCTTGACTTGGTTGGCACTTACTAGTTAAATTTTGGACTTGTCTTTGTGCATGTTGATGATGACTGTTTTCCTAATTTTAATGAGGTGGTACTAGCTAGCTCTCACGCATGAAGATTGCATCCAACATATACATGTAGGGACTTCCAAACATGACTACACATGCATCAAGTGGTACCACATCCAATTTTACTTCATCAATAAAATCAACAACGATAGCAAATTTTATTCTACACTTTTTTGTTACCTTTATTTCTACATCCTTATTTACCCACTATAATAGATATGGTCTAGGATGATCACGAACCTCCAATCCAAGTTTGTTGACCAGATACACTGCCATGAGATTAGCCTATGAACATGAGTCGAACACAACATCTATCTCAGTCTTCCTGATCTATATCTTGATAGAGAAGAGTTTGGTCATCTCCTCTTGTTGGAGATGAAGGATACTCAAATTCACTTCCTTTTGCACTAATCTATAGACAATCTTCTCATCCACATTGAAGTTGCCTTCCATTTGATTGCTCAAATATGTGATGAGAATATTCTTTTTCTTCCCATCCCCGTTACAACTCTTGTGGTTCAACTTTGGATGCAACGTTAAGCACTTCTCCTCAGTATGACGATATGTTGTAGTGGTTGTAATGATTGCTAGGATCCTTGCACTAATTTGTAGTGGCCAATGTCTTTTTCTCCTTCTCTGTTTCCACTTCTTCATTTTCTTGGAAGCTTCCTAGTGCTCCTTCTGTTTCGAACCACTTGACTTCCCTTTCTTTTTTACTTATGCTTTCTAGGTATTTTGCCTGTACACAAGCCTCGTTCATTGTTCTTCGCTTGAACATCATCATGTGCTTCAATAGATGGTTGTGTAGAGCTCCTAGATACTTGACAAGTAAATCGAGGTTCATGGAAGAGATACCCAACTTGATGGCCATCTTCCTGAATTCACTATTGTACTCTTGTACACTTTGCCCCTTCATTTGTTTGAACTAGTGCCATTAGTTCCATTGGACCTTTACATACTTAGTAGGGTATGATTGAGACTTTGAGGGTTTTGATGTCCACCCACTTACTTATTGGGGGATCACCCTCAAGTGTAAGTGTCTCTGTATGGCTTTCCCACCAGGTTAGCGTTTGCTCCTCTAACTTCAATATAGAAAATGATATTATATGCTCCTCATTATGCGGTGGATGCTAAAATATACTTCTAATTGTTGTAACCACATTGATCTCACATTGCTATGACTTTATTTCAACCTTCGCTTCCATTCTGAACAAGGACTATGAATGGGTCACACAACTACTTAGCTAATCTTTCTTGGTTTCTTTCCTTAACTCATTTTCTGGGTCTCCATGAGACCATTATTTTCCTTTTGATCCGATCTTTGGGTTGGAACCTCCATCTTCTTTGATTCCAATCTTGTTTGTTAGAGTCGCCATAGGGAGGTTCATATTGTCGCTGATATCAAGGAGGTTCCAACCCTGTGAATCTCTCTTTAGGTTATTGTTAATGAACTTGTTGGCCATGGCTACGGTTTTGTGACTTTTTTCTTAAAGACTTCCTGTATCCCCTACAACTTCGCATGAGATTTTCCAAAGAAACTTTTCTCTGATACCTATATCATCCATAAGCTATGTGGATGTTCCACTAGATAGTTTTTCAAAATATATCTAATAAAATAAATGATGCCTCTCTCTCTATCCTTATGGGCCCCTTTCTCCACTAGTACACACTCCCTCTTCTCTCTCCTCTTCCCACAAGTGCGCTTTTCCTTGGGGGTGAGATTTCCCTCGTTGTGTCCCCCACAACCCACTAAGGAAGTGATTTTTCCCCTTTCTCCTAGGTCAAAATTGCAAAAATTGCCACCAACATCAAAATTGTCAAAATTATGATATTTCCTAAGTGACTTAGGAAATTGAGGATATTACATAGATAAAATGTAGAAAATAGAGAACATTAAATACAATCACACACCAACCACAATGAGCACAATGATTTGCTCTTAGAAATCCTTATGGAAGAAAGCTCAACTAAAAGGTGAGGTTGTTATGCTCTCTTTTGTCTGATATGGAAATAACACAAGTACAAAGGAGAAGGTACTCTCTATGGATTTACTTGAGACATGTGGCCCAATAAGCTTCTACATAATACTCATTCCTTTTGTTAGGCTCTCTAACTCCCACTTCGAGTTGCCTTGCTCTACTACAAAACAAGATATAAACAAATAGAATGGAACCACTGCACCTTCTACAAGCTTACCTTTAACATAGCTTGACATCCAACTAAGGGTTAGGTTTGACAACTTCAACTCTCAATTAGAGTTACAACTTTGACCCTTCTAAAGCCACTTTTGTATGAGTAATGCAGTATCTTCTTGAACCACTGTGGCCAAATTGGAAGGTCAACCTCTGGGACACATAAATTTTGCAAACAAATTTCTATTGGCGTCTTTCTTGCATCGTTGGAAAGCAATTTAAGTGTAGAAGAACATCACGAGGATTTGTGCTCAAGAAAGAGAGCTTTGACCCCAAGAAACATTGTTTAATGCCTCAAAATGGCCCTAGAAGGTTTCAAACCCCAATGCTCCAAATTAGAACTTGCCAGTTAAAATGACCTTGCAAGCTTATTCCTCCAATTTTTTGACTTCGAAAGCTTCAAGATAGATGACAAGCAATATAATGATCCAATTTAACATCAAAACCTATAGGTGCTCCAATTTTGTTCCAGTGGTGAAGAGCTTGCCACTTGTGATAGAATATAAGTGACAAGGGTTTGCAAATAAACACCATTTACCCCATGACAACTCCACCATTTAACCGGGTTCATGGTCCTCCTCTCATCCAAAGATGATATGCCTTCAAAATCTTCTAAATCGGTAGCAAAACAAGCAAATTCCTCTCTTACATCAATTTGTAATGATGTCGGAAACAACCTCTGAAAGATTTTATTTACTCGATTGGCCACCACCTTGTACTTATGTAATGCCTTCCTCTCTCATTGCTTTGAGCAATGAAATCTTCATCATAAAATTTTGGATTTTGAGCATGTTTCAAAGTGTGCAATAGTGTTAAAGTGATTCAACCTCGTAACAATGATGTATCTCACATGCTCTACAAAATCAAAATCAACAAAAGGATGAGTGGGAGCCTCTTGTTTAAGAATTTTCACATTTTTCTCAACCATGGTATCCATGCTTTCATAAACCTCTCCCAAGAAAGGTTTGTTTGAATTTGCATCTTGGAGAAGATCAAAGGCAAGTAATGTGAACTTGAGTGAGAACTTAATCTTGCTCCACCAATCTTCATCAATCAACACCCTTTTCCCCATACTTCCCTTTGTGAATGTGCTTGTCTCCACTTAATCCAAGTTGTACCCACCACCATACTGATTAATGCAAGTTTGACTTAAACAAGGTAGTACAACATGATGAAATTTGAGACATATTTCATTTCAACAACTTTTAGAACTCCAATTTGGAGTATTATTGATGTATTGCTTTAGATTGGTGGTGGTTGGTGATAAATTTTATAATGTCCCTAGCCTACCATGTGACCTTAATCCATGCAATTTTAGCCTTAATCCCTTCAAAAATCAGATTTAGATTATGGAGTTCAAAATATATGATTGTATCCACTTTGAATAATCAAACATGCAACTTTGCAAACAGGTGCATTATTTATGATAACTTCACTAAATTTTCTAGCCCTTCTTGTTGAATATCAAGACTTAAAATTTTAGCAATGAAATTATTATCCTTTACCTAAACAATGTTCTTCTTTTATCAACATGGCTCCTTTTGGTGACGACGCAATGGCAATGTTTAATGACCTACACCTTGTATTACTCCATCCATTTGAGATAATGGAAACCTACAACCTATCTCTACTACTTGGCCTTCCCTCTCTTCTTCTATGAATATTGGCTAGCTTGCATGATGTCATTTCTAGTGACATATGAACAACTTTTGATGACTCAAAACCTTCACACCTTAGCTTGATTCTTCCTTCTTACCCTTCTTGGGTCCTTTCTTGTTTCCTTTCTCATCCTCTTGATATAGGCTATGCCTTATACTTAACTTTGTCTTGTTAAATTGGTTATTGACCTTGTCTCTTCCTACACAAAGTTGTTCCAAAGCTTCTAAAAAAATGGTAATTTCTCATATGCACACAATACCTTTAACAAAGGGTTTCCAAGATGAAGTAAACCTATTCAAAGCAATGGGCATCAATTCCGCATCCTCCACTTTTTCCCCTATGGCAACCAACTAATCCCTCAACCCTATGATCCTCCCCAAATAACTAATCATTGAATCTATGTCACTTATTCAGATGGCTAAGAGATTGTTTCTCAAGAGCATTTTTTATAGATATTCACTTTGATATAATGCAATCAAAGCATGATACATCTCCTTGTTGATATTCTACTTGCTAAGTCACATGACACGAGGACACGAGACACGGAGGACACGTAAATACGAGTATTCAATACGAAACGCAGCGACCTGGAAACAGGACACGGGGACACGTTTTATATATATTTAAAATATATATATATTTTCATATTCACTAAAAATTTTGACATACTTGGCAACAAATCGTTTATCTGTTGCAAATCTTCTAGTTTATATGGAACCATGTTCAACACTGGAGTCATCATGTAGGACAACTTTAGAGTTGAAGAAAGCTAAAGGGAAAGAAAAGTTACTTGACAAAAAGTGCGTTTCGTGGTCTTTGGATGGCTCCCAGAAAGGAGAGATATCTTTGGCTGTGCTTCTAAAACTTCTTAATGAGCCACTTGTCTTACGAAGCAGTAGTCACTTGGAGCAGGTATTGTTCTACTTTTCATTAGATTTAGCTTGTCCTCCTTGTGATTCAACTATTTTTATGCAGTTGCTGAACATGGTATTGTATTTAATATTCATTAAAAACTTGGCTGTACCCATAACTAAACTACAGTTTTCCAAATGTGTTGGTTGATGCCATCATTTACTTTATGCCATACAGGTCATGGATCTTCTCAATGTGGTTCTCAAGAATGTTGAACTCAAGGATGAATCACATTCTTCATATGGAGAGGATGTTTTGAATATGGGGAAAGAAACTCAAGCTATGCCTGAAATGGTTTCTAATGTGGCTTTAAATACTGAAAGGGATGAATGTTCTACAACCAGACCTGAAACTGAGATTCACAAGAGTGATGTGGAAACTAAAACAAATGGTGTTTCTGAGGCCTCTATTTCCGGTGTCAACAAGGCTACACATCCACATGACATTTTTCCGCATCTTTCTGAGCCAGAGTTACAAAACGTATGTAAAATTCTAGCAAAAGAGGGGTGAGTATCGGTCACAATTTTACTGTTTGGATGTTCACTAGAAATTTCCAGTGAATTTGTTGCCAAGTATGTCACTATTTATATATATATATTTTCATATTCACTAAAAATATTTGTTGCCAAGTATGTCAAAATTTCCAGGTTTACGGTCTTGAACGCTGCACACTTCAAAGGCAAACACCCTGCTCACAACTCCAGACGACAACTCCAGACGAAAATAACCCGGAATAGACCAACGCGTAGGCTTTAATTTTTGTTTTTTTCCCAGTACGTATTCAACACGTCGAAATACGTTAGGGCAACGTATTCGACAAACCAAATACGCGTATGCTACATTTAGGACACGAAGGAAAACGACGAATACGTATTCAAGTTTTCATGACACGATTAAAATCGTATTCGACACGTATTAGGGCCGTTTTCGTGTCCAATACGTAAAATACGGGACACGGGACCCTGGGGGACGTGTCCTGTGACTTAGTCTACTTGCAATGTGAGTCATCAAATGATCATTCACCAAATCATGTGCTTCTCCCATGCATATTAGGGTTTCCTACCCAACAACCTATCACAAGTCAAGCACCTCTCTTGGGCACTAAACATTTGAAATATCCAATTCCCTTACCAATAAATCAATCTCAATCAAACCAGCGTTGATACCAAGAAATCTTAGAAACCTTCACTTTTAAGGACTTCATAAATTTCACCTCATTTACTTGAGGTTTGCTAGATCTATTTTGTAGAATTTTCTGCCTTATGGTTGAACTCCACCTCCCAAGTGGTGCACTCTTGAAGCTACGACTCTACATCTTAAGTGTTCCTTGTCACAAGGATGCACACTCTCCAAGACAAGTTCTTAAGCCTCAACACTTTGCCACATGTTTGTCACAGGTCCACAACAAACTCTAAGTCAAGCCAAGCACTCAATCCCCTAAAGTGTGCCACATGGTCTTGTTTCTCTTAGGGCCAAGAAAGTCTCCTCCTATAACTATTGTTCCTTCAAAAGATAGCTCCACAACAAATGTCAAGGCCCCGTACCCTTCAACATGCATGTTGTAAAAGACAAATGCCACATAAGTTAACTACCTCAATTAGAAGTGTGTTTCTTCTATCACATATCATGAGGACAAGCATCCAGTATGGCCTCCAAAACTCAATAAACCAAAACAACCTAAGGTAGAAGATGGGGCTAAGTTTTCCACAAAGCACAATGTTATTGAAATTAGATTAAAATTGACAAAACCAATTGGTTTGATCACTTACGTGGCCATAATAGTCCTACTGAAGGAGCGAAACTTGAAATGGTTGTTTCTTTACAAATCAGTTGATTTCGTATAGAACCATGCACATATAATGAGGACAACATAAACTCAATTAAAAAAAAATATATTCAGTAAAATAAAAAAAAATGTTATTACACTAAACATAACACTAGGCCCTTAATAATGCCATTTAAAGGTCCCCACCCTACATTTTGTTGGAAAAGTAACTAGTTTTGATCTTCATAATTGTTGTTGTACTCATTTCAAGATGTTTCTTAAGTAACAAACAAAAAGAAGAAAAGAAAAACTCATTATTTCAAAGCATGGGTTTCATGCTTATTATTGATGGTCTTCTAGGTAAAAACATGTTCTTCATGCTTCTAAGGTTTGTTAGGTCATACGATATATTGTCATGAGTGAAGAGAGTCAAGATCATGTTTATAAGACCCTTCTAGGAAAGATATATCTTGTAAAAGAATTTATTGTGAGTCTCGAAAGTCATGGAAACCTCCTAAGTACAAGTAGGCCCTGGTAGCTTCAAGTCGGCCTAAAGGAGGGAATTCGACCCCTTGGAAAGGCTATATAAAGAAGCAGATTCGCTTCATTTGGCACTCACTCATCCACAAGTTCAATCCCACTTGGATAGGTTCGATCTAAGGCTAGAAGAGACAAGAAAGGTTGAGCGAAGGTCTAGGAAGCAAAAGAAGTCAAAGAAAAACCTGTTTTTGGGCATTATCTCTCTCACACGTGCGATAATATAGGGTTACTGCAGCTAGAAAGGACGCTGAAATTGCAGATCTAAGTCGCAGTACGACGAATTGCAATATCAAGTTGCTGGGAGAAGGAATATTCTATAGTGAACTCGTTGACCTTGGGAGGAGTTGTCTTGATCAAGGAAGGATCTCTTGAAGAAGTCGGATTATGGTTTTTGTAGTAGCTACAAGGCCAAAAATTGCAACATGAAGTTGCACAATGAAGTTACAGGGTCGAAGTTGTGGTTGAAGCTGCAGCTAGAAGTTGGTTGATGCAGGATTGAGTTGTGGTAACCTGATTCTCTTGGAAGGGCTGTCTTCGTACTCGGAGGAGGACTTGGTCTAGGGTTTGGGTCTTTGTTGTCTCATTTGAAGTAGATTCTATAAGAAGAGAAGATTTTTTTTCCTCTTGGAGGGGTTTTTCCCTAGCTTCGAGCCTAATAGTTGTGTCCATTGCCTTTACTATTTTTTCTCTTGATATTTGTTTGATGAAAAAGATTTAATAAGGAAACAAAAAAAGAATGATAAAGTTCACAAGCAAGTATTAAGATTAAGGAAAATTATAATTAATAACTGCCATACTGCATTTTCCAACACATTTCACTGACACAATTCATTTGAGCAACATCGAAATTTTGAGCTCACTTTCTCGAGTTGATTCGAAGAATGATGAATTTGTTGGACCGATTTGGAAAGTTTGTTGAGCTGATTTGGAGTTGAAACTTGATACAGGGGTCTACTTTCAAAATCTCTTGGACTGGTTTGGAGCTTATTCAAAGGCTGATTTTCAAAATTTCTTGCACTGTTTTTGCTAGTCATGTTGAGGATGTAGTTGATAAGAATTTAGATGATTCTTTCATATGAGTAGATTGTAGAGTGTAATGTCTCAACTATAGTTATTACTGGTACTGTATTTAACTTTGGACTTTGGAGGCCATTTAGAGCCTCTTTGTATTTCACGTATTTGTGTATAATGGTTTGGATTTACATGGATGCACATGAATGTGTGTGTCTATATATATATATATATATATATATATATGGTCAACTAATATTGTAGTCTGATTTTGTTTACAGTTTTTGTCTAGTTCTACATTTTGGGCTTGACTAGTCTAGTTTTGATATCATTGACCATACACTCTATATGAGATGAAGTACACCCCTAACATGGTTTAAACATTTTCGGAGCAATTTGAAAGCTAACAAAGTATAGTGCACTCATGTTTGCGCATATTTCTCTTTGCATTTCACTTTTGGTTCAATCCCTAGTTCACTTATTTAGTGTTGGTTTTCCCTGTTGCTCAATGTTGAAATCTGGAAGAACTGTAACCATCTTCCTCAAAACAAGTGATGCTCTATCATGCAAGTGTCCCATCCTATTGTGCCACATCTTGCATGCATTGTCACTACTATGAACTTGAGTTCGAAGAGGCTCACCCTGTTACCTATCAAAGTTACCTTTTGTAACATCAATCACTTTAGTTGTGTCTAGGATAGATCCTTCCAAACTAATAGATTCTTTCCCTTTCTTGAACTCAATTGTGAGACCCTTATCATCAATTACTGAAATTGAAAGCAAATTATTTTTGAGCCCTGGAAAAAACATGTCCTTCAATTCCAAAGAACTCCTTGATTCGACTTGGGTAATGGATCACAAACATTTGAATTTATGCCTCTTGCCTCGTCGTCATCATCTAGTCAACTATAGTCACTCTTGGGTTGATAGATGCTATTAGGGGGCTTTGATAGGGGTAACATGTCCATGTCACAATCCATACATAACACATTCCATCTTTCTCATCTCCATTGTCCCTCCTTTTGTGTTGGTTATTACAAGTCACGTATAGGTTCATGCTTCATAATCCCATGAGAAGAAGGGGCTCAAATGTAAAAGGTTGACATGCAACTTTATTAAAAGGAAAGAGAAAAATATAAAGTTAAAAATGCAAAAGAAAGTGAAGGGATATATATAATATGTCAAAACACAAAGGATTAAGTTCTAGCCCCTTACTATGAGGCGACTGCCTCAATTCTTGTACAATGAAATGCATACTTAAAAAGGACTTAATAAGATGATCCCAAACACCCATGCAATAAAATGCATAAGCAAGAAAAGGGAACACTATGAAATGAAGTAAATGAAAAACACAAGAAAGGGGTAGTAACTTGTAAGACACTGTCGAGCAATGGTGGTAACTCAATGCATAATTGCTCCCTCTACAGAAGCGCTCATACAGATGAATATCTTACATAACCTTACATGATTATGTAACACCATTCATGAAGTGAAAACCCATGCCATTCCATCTATCATTACACATACTCCTTGATGAGTTTCATGGGAAATACCATTCTTCATGGGTATTGGCACACCTAATAGGGGTTAATTACGATCCTTCCAAAGCTAAACTTGGAAAATGGCATGAATTCTATAAGTTAATGAGAAGTTGAAGATGAAACCTAATGTGATAAACCAAATGGAATTGGCATATGACGTGATTCACTTTCTATGTTGCATTGAATTGTGTGCATGTCTCACAATGGTCACACTTGGGCACTTGCAGCCTCTCCCTGGATGATGTAATTTTCATGCATATGGTATGAACATGAACTTTGATTCCTCTGGAGGATGTTGGAAGTTTATTCACACCTTTTTCAAGTCACCTACATCCCACATCTTTTAGAGGTTGTTCCAATAATTTGGAGAACGTCAAGCCCTTGGAGGTTGCAACACACACGTAGAGATGATTTACACCACTTGGAGAAGACGTTAAACCTTTGGAGGTGATATGACACTTGAATGATGACACGTTGCACCTTTGGAGCCTGTAACCTTCATTTTTTAGTGATGTATTCACTTCCTGAGGCCACGCATGCCACACAAGTGAGATAGAACATGCATTGATGATGGACGTGTTGTCCTATGATCACATTTACTCCATTGTTGGGGGTATTTCATATCCATTCTTGTATCATGGATAATTTATGTGTTGTTTCTTTCTCTCTAGGTTTTGTAAGAGATAAAGGCATTATTTTATGTTCTTAGGGATTTTATTGGATGAGAAGGGTGCCTGATCTCTCATATAAATAAGAAAAGCACTTCTAAATTGTAAATCATTGTTATTTGTGGAGAAAAATCACTACTTGTCTATTATTCTTCTCCTTACTCTTAAATCACTATAGATGGATAGTTAGAGTTACATTTTGAGGATAATGTTATGTGAATGGCTTTACTACTATATGGATCCTCATTCCTAGGGTTTCGAAGGATGAACGATTTCTTATGTGGTCTCTCTTTATCTTGTGGTTTTGTTTATGAAAGAATGTAAGTGCGATTCACTTTTTCTTTTATGTTTTAGGGTAAAGTAAGGGTTTTATAACAGCAATATACTCACTTTCAGCCATAAAATATCGAACATGTTTGGCATTTGAACATGTATTTTACCTGCAAATTCATCTTAGTATCATAAATTAGCTTGCTGAATTTATTTACAGCCCAACTGCCATATGCATTAAAAGTTTCAGAATTTTCTTGGGATTGCGCTTCCAGCCATACCTATTTCGGAAACTTCCAGCTGTTTTGGCATTTCATGCAACTTAGCTTTTCTGTGTCTATGGATCTGGGGTTTTGAGATCTGATTTTTCAACAATAGTCTTTTTGAAGATTTTTCGGCTTGTGGCATTGCCCTAAAGGCTGAAAAATAGGTTTCCAAAATCTGAATTTTTTTTATAGATGATCCGGATATCTTCGGCTAGAGGCATTGCCCTAAGGGCTACAGATTTAGGAAATTATCTCTTATGATTGTTTTTCCCTCTCTTTGAAATCCAATGCTATCTTCTTATTCATTTTCCAAATTATATTTTCACTCAGGCTACATTATTTTGGCTGTGGCCCCTGCTACTGCATTACAGAAATAATACATTGCAAATTTCTTGGAAAATATATTACTATTTCCTTTCAGGGTCTATACAGGATATCCTTTGAAAACTCAGCAAAGTCATCTCCTTCGTTGAAATTAATGACCTTAAAATGGCTTTATGCCCTATACAATGGGGCTGGTTATATTGGGGAAATCTGAAATTAAGGAAACCTGTATGCAATATTTGTTACGCAAAGAGTTGTGCCTTCAAGTCTTGCCTGTCTTGTATTCAAAGGATTGAAGAATTTGCATGAGTAGCGGTTTGCAATAGAGATCTTCTAAATGATACTACAAACATAGCTTACAGTACAGATCCACCATGCACTCCACATATGGGTTTGATTTATTGTGCCAAACCTTTGATCTAGGTATAACTTTCTCAGTTTGCATTTCAAGTTTTTCAGATAAAGTACACAGGCCCATATTCCAGTGTATTGTCTATATGATCCTTCTCGTATAAAAGTTATAGTTGATGAACCTTTTATTCATTCTGCCAGGATTGTTTCGACTATAACTTTTCAACGATTATTCTAAGGATGATTCCTAGCCTATTATGGTGGATCATTTGCTACTACACTGCCACATTTCCTGAGAAATGTAGCTCAAATAAGAACTTTTTGCACAAGTTTTGACGTAAATGTGTAGGGAGTGGTTCAAGGCATTTCGAAAGTTATTTTCGAAAGTGACCACTTCGGAAAAGTGGATGATTACTTCTACTTTGTAATTCACTTAGGAAAAAGTGAAATATCTTATGTTTTGCAGTTTACATGGCCTAAAGTGTCTAACAAATTGTATTTAACACATTAATGACTTACATTTAATCCAAGCCATACATCTCAAGATAAAATTAGCGTTTTGGCAGATTAAAGTTTCAGAAAAGCATGAATAAGACAAGATAAAAGAGATAAATCACAGTTCAGAAGATCTACTAATAAGAAAAGAGCCAAAGTTCGGGAACAAGGAGCTTGTACAAGAGACTATACAACAACAATTGTTCAGCATAGGATAGACATCAGTCCTACAACAACAATCATACAATGTCATATAGATTGTACTTTTCCTGCTATGTTTTTCCACATTTTCTGTGCAAGTTATACACCTCTTTAGCAGACCATACACATATGTTTTCGGTTGATTTTGTGGCCTGTACAGCTATTTGTTGAGCAAGGTATAAGGTCACATTGTAACCTTTCATCTAAAGAATGAGAAGTTGATTTGAAAGAGAAACCATATATGCATGTGTGTATATTTAATCTACAATGCTGATATTTACTTTTCCAACTATTGTGTGATTGGTGCTATGCTTAAAAATTAAATTTCAATGATTCAATAAATTTAGTTTAACTTGTTTGCTTTGAAATCACAAGGATATCAGTCACCTAGGGTTGGAAATTTTAACATGGTATCAGAACCGAGCTCTGATTTATATTGTCTAATGTCAATTTCTGGATTTTTTGCTCTCATTGATATTGTCCAACATTTCGAGTGGACTCACCACTCATTGTCAAGGAATCAATCAATGCATCATGGATCGAAAAAGAGTGTTACGCAGGTTATAAAGGATGAAACAGTAATATGAATGTTAACCTGATTTAATAAATAGAGAAATTAAAAATAAATTACCAGGAAATCTAAAAATGGAAATTTGGACCATTGACCAGATGTAAAACGTTTTAGATAGAGGAATCCCAATAAAAATATTCTGTCAATAGAGATGAGGACTACATTAATGAAATTTTTTATATAATCAATAGAAAAGCTAACCTAAATTATTAATAAGATAATATGAATAATATTAAAGTAAACCTATATAATTAAACATATGATACAGTTATATTATTAATGAACTTTTTAATGTAATCTTATTGTTGATAATGAAGGAAATAACTACAATTAGAGGGAAAAAGGAAATGAACGAATTAGCATAATTTTACCAAGATATATAGATCAATGTACTTTTTATTATTAAATATTCCATTTATTTATGATATATCAAAAAGAAAAAAGGAAAGAATGATAAAGGTGGAAAAGTCCAAGAGCCTCAGGTAAGAGATAGGTGAGAGTTAAAAGATGAAGGTTAGAGGAAGGGGCCCCACAGCCAAGGGTGAGGGGGGCAGAAGGTTCAAAGGAGATGGGAGATAAAGGAAGAACCAAGGAGAGAAAAAGGTCAGGTCCAGATAAAGGAAGAAACAAAGGGCAAAGGGGGGATGGGAAAGGGAAACAACACGATCACATGAAGGAAGGAAGATCAATTAATGACTAAGATGATGGATAAGGGGTTTCCAAGAGTCGCCGAGTTTATAGTCTTTCTCCCTATTGAAGATGTCAGGGTACTTTTGGATCTCCAAGGCTTCCCAAATAAAGTGTGTTCACTGATGAGGTGTTGGAGCCAAAATTTTGGTTTGGTCAAAGCTGATGAGGTGCTTGGTTTTAAAGGAGTGTTCAGCCAAAATTGATTTCAAGACCAGTTTGGGCAATGTTAGTCTTGCCACAGGAACATGGGATTTGGTAAACCCCGGGGCCAAGCATTGGATCCATTTTATCTTTAGGAGATCTGCATAATTTCTTTAGGGTTTTGCAAGGTTTAAATAAGGTTTTAATGTTCTTTTTTGCTAAGAATCCTGAAATGTTATCGATGTTACCTTTTATATAATGAAAAGAAATGAGAGACCCAAGAGGGGGTAGGATGTCTTTGGGATGGTGAGAGCAAACAGATCTAAAGGCTTTGTCGATTTGGAAAGAAGAGTGGCCATTCTTGAGGAGGGTTTTGGTTAGGTGAGCTCTTTCTTTGGCTATAAATTGGGGATTAGAAATTCTTACAGCTCTAATGAAGAGAGTTTTAAGGACAGTAGACTTCTAAGTAGGTTGATGATGAGACCGGGCATTGAGGTAACAATCGGTGTGAGCTTTCTTGCGATACACTAGGAAGGAAAGGGGGCCATTAGGAAGACGAGTAACAAGGACATCCAGAAAGGGAAGGGAGGATTTCTCTTCCAATTCCATAGTGAAAAGGATATGCGAGGAGAGGTTGTTAAGGTGATGAAGGAGAGCTTGTAGGGCAGGAAGCCTATGAGGCCACACTATGAAAGTGTCGTCAACAAACCGATACCAACATTTCGGTTTGTGATGCCTTGAATTAAGGGCCATAGTCTCAAAATGCCCTATGCATATATTTGCGACAACAGGAGAAAGGAGGGAGGATCCCATAATCGTTCTTTCTGTTTGTTCATAATAGGTACCCTTGTAGGAGAAGAAAGTAGAGGGAAAGCTGATTTTAATGAGGCCAAGCATTTCAAGGTCAACAAGCTTATAGATTAGTTCGAAGGTCTCTGGAATATGGATTTTGGTGAAGAGGGAGGAATCTGAATGGTCTTGGCTTTTTGAATGAAGTGGGAGGAATCTTTAATGAAAGAATCAGTAGCGCCAAAAAAGGTTTGAAGTTTGGTGTCTAAAAAACGAGAGGGAGCATGGGTAGGGGCACTAATGGCACTCAGTATGTGTCTTAAGGCAACATTCTTATTATGAATTTTTCGTTGTCCACAAATTTTAGGGGTTATAAGGTGTTGAGGAATGAGATGCTTCTAAATAAGAGGATAATTGGATGAGGCTTTGATGCATTGGGTGACCAAGTTAGTCACAAAATTAATAAGATTTTTGGATAGCGGTTTGTAAGAAGAGGTTGCCAGGACCTTACAAAGTTTAGCTTCATAATCGGAAGAATTCATTATAACCGAGGCATTTCCTTTATCTGCTTTAAGGACCAAGATTCCAGGGTTATTGTTAAGCTCCTTGATGGCAAGGAACTCCTCTTTAGAAAGGTTAAGCAGGGGAGTTTGATTTCCTTAAAATTCTACCACATTTGTGTCTAATTTCTTCAACTTCATGAGAAGGCATGCCCTTAGTGGTGGACTCAATAGCACACAAAATGTCCTCTACCAAGATTCTATGGGGGGCAATGGTATACTTGAAGCCTTTTTCCAAACATTTAAGAGAGGTGTGATTAAGGTTAATAAAGGATAGATTTTAGCCACCAAACTTCAACTATTTGTTGGCACCATTTATTCTTTCATTAAATATTCCTCCCACTTCATTCAAAAATATAGGGCCATTTAACTTGACCCCAATGACATCATCTTGAGCTTTGTTGTCGTTTCCCTCTTCACGAAAATCCTTGTTCAGGAGACCTTATAACTAATCTCTAAGCTTTTTGGCCTTGAAACCCTTGACCTCATTAAAATTTGTTTCCCCTCTACTTTCTTCTCCTACAAGGGTAGCTACTATGAACAAATAGAAGGAAAGACTATGGGATCCTCCCTATCTCATGTTGTCACAAATATCTCTATGGATCATTTTGAGACTATGGCCCTTAACTCATGGCATCATAAACTGAAATGTTTGTATCGATTTGTTGACAACACTTTCGTAGTGTGGCCTCATGGGCTTCTTTCTCTACAGGCTCTCCTTCATCACCTTCACAACCTCTCCTCGCATATCCAAATCACTATGGAATTGGAAGAGCACTCCTCCCTCCCCTTTTTGAATGTCCTTGTTACTCTTATTCTTGATGTCTCCCTTTCCTTCCTAGTGTATCGTAAGAAAACTCACACTGATTGTTACCTCCATGCCCATTACCTCCACGCCCACTCTCATCATCACCATGCTTAGAATTCTGTTGTCCTTAAAACCCTCTTCATTAGGGTTGTCAGAATTTCTAATCGCCATTTTCTAGCCAAAGAAAGAGCTCACCTAACCCAAAGCCCTCATCAAGAATGGCCACTCTTTCTTCCAAATCAACAAATCCTTTAGATTTGCTTTCTCTCACCACCCCAAAGACCCTTGGCCCCTCCCAAGGCTCCCATTTCTCTTCCTTATATAAAAGGTAACACCGATAACGTTTCAAGATTCTTAGCAAAAAAGAACATTAAAACCCTATTTAAAACTTGCAAAACCCTAAAGCAATTACTCAGATCTGCTAAAGATAAAATGGATCCAATGTTTGACCCCAGGGTTTACCAAACCCATGTTCCTGTGGCAAGACTTACATTAGCCAAACTGGTAGGACCTTTAAAGTTCGGTTAAAGAAGCACATTGTCGACACAACCCACAATTATGACATGAAATCAGCTTTGGTTGAACACTCCTTTAAAACCAAGCACCTCATTAGCTTTGACCAAACCAAAATTTTGGTTACAAACCCTCTTCAGTCAACCCACTTTATTCGGGAAGCCTTGGAGATCGAAAAACACCTTAACAACTTCAATAGGGAAGATGGCTATAAGCTCAATGACTCCTAGAAACCCCTTATCCACTATCTTAGTCATTAATCGATCATACTTCCTTCATGTCATCCTGTTGTTTCTCTTTCCCATCCCTTTCCCCCTTGTTTCTTCCTTTATTTGAACTTGTCCTTTTTCTCTCCTTGGTTCTTCCTTTATCTCCCATCTCCTTTGAACATTCTCCCCCCATCCCCCTTGGCCTTGGGGCCCCTCCCTCTAACATTCATCTTTTCACTCTCACCTATCTCACTTTGTCTCTTAGATATTTCCACCTTTATCATTCTTTCCTTCTTTCTTATTGATATATCATAAATAAATGGAATAGTTAATAATAAAAAGTACATTAATCTATCTATCTTGGAAAAATTATGCTATTTTGTTCCTCTCCTCCTTCCCGCTAATTGTAATTATTTCCTTACTTCTCAAGAATAATAGTACATTAAAAAGTTCATTAACAATAATTCTATTATTTGTGTAATTATATGGGTTTATTTTAATATTACTCATTTTATCTTATTAATAATTTAGGTTAGCTTTTCTATTGATTATATAAATATTTTCATTAATGTTGTCTTCATCTCTATGGGCAGAATATTTTTATTGGGATTCCTCTATCTAAAATGTCTTACATCTGGTCAATGTTCAAACTTTCCATTTTTAGATTTCCTGGTCATATTTATTTTTAGTTTCTCCATTTACTAAATCAGGTTAATTTTCATATTAACATTCATATTATTTGATTCATCCTTTATAACCTACTCAACACCCTTTTCTGATCCACTATGCTTTGATTGAGTGCCCGACGACGAGTGGTGATTCCACTCAAAACGTTGGACAAAATCTAAACCTACACACAACAAAAAGTCTAGAAATTGACTTTAGACATGATTATGAGCTGTGGAAATATACAAAAACAGATTTTGATTGATATTCTCAAGGGTTTATGGGACATATATTTTGTCTTAATCATGTTTCAGTGTTTGTGGCTTAATCTAAGAGATAGTAGTGATTAACCTCAAAATTGAGGACAAAACAAAAGGTTCCTCATATCTCTCACATTGAAAAATCAAGAGAATGTTATTATTGTAATAACCTTAAACTGAAATAAGATGATAAGCAGAATAGAAATACAGTAACCGTAAGGGATTTCGAACACCTACCTGAACTGTTGTCTGCTCCTGTTGAAGTTGATGACTCCGCGGTTATTCTGATCCGATTACCGGGAAACCAATTCCTCCCAGCCAATCCAGTAAGCTTCTCACCGAAGCTCACTACCCCTGTGCCCAGAACCTCAGACCGATGTAAAGCTCTTCCAATGGTCGATCTTATTCCTCTGGTTTGTACTCCTGATTCCTTGTTCTCCTGCCCTCCACTCTCCGATTTCCCTCCCATTCTCAGCCCTATCTCCGTGATCTTACAGCCAGGGCTAAGCGGTGGCCGCCCTGTACACCTACGACTCGATCGCTTACTCCCGCAGTGACAGCTTCCTCCAGCCGTGAGTCATCCTCCCGTACAGCCTTTTCTGCCTTACTTAGGGTTCAGTTTTTAAATGCGATGGTATCCATATGAGCGTTAAGGTATTATAATGTTAAACTTTATATATATGTCATTGTTATTATGTCACTATCACGCCTCCATATAACCGTATAGCATTTCCCTTTATCACTTTATAATGTTTAAACGTACTTTATCATTTCATTTATGTTTGTTTTCTTTTAATATAAACTTTAGAATTTAATTAATATTTGATATTAATACTTGATTTTCATTCTATTTTATAATTATCATTTTTATTTATTTATTTATATTATATATATATATATATATTTTATTTATTTATTATTATTTTAAGGATGGGTCGTTACATACACTCCCCCTTCAGAAAACTTCGTCCCGAAGTTAGAGTTTAGGTTTAAGGTTTTAATGGGCCTGACTTTCCTTATCCAAGTTTCCGAGCTATTCTAAAATCATCTTATCCTTCCTAATCTCTTCTACTCTCATCCTATTTGTCCTCTACTGGAGTATGCCATGGCGTCAGTTTTATTGACCTAACCATTCATAAACTCTAAGGTGACAGCGTGGGCTATACCGACCTGATTCCCAGTAGGCATCCGGCAGTCATCATCACATGTCTAGGGAGCGTGACTCGCACAGTCCTCCCATGACTCCAGGGTTCGGAGGATAAACGGTGGGCAACACCTCCACCCCTCCCAGTAGAACTTAGGGTTAACACCCTATCATAGAATCACTTGGAGCTTAATTGTTCTGAGGTTCTGTCATCACATGGTCATCCCGGTAATTGGATACTTGAATCTGCAATCATACACTCACTCATGCATTCGTAAAATGTGCATCAGCATATTCAAAATAACTCATGTATTATTCACATATGATACTACAGTATAACCTATTTTTACCATTTTCTATGCATGCCTTTTGAATCCCATCTAAAATGTATTCACTTCCTGATTTCTATTCCATTGATCATATTGACATGTAAAAATAAAACAGATTTACAATATCCTAATTTCTATTAGAAGTAAAATCCTTTAACTGCCTTACTTTCCTTCGACAACCATAATTTAATAAAATGAACCACATATATCGTTTTGGTATCCATGTACCAGCAGAAGTTAAATGTATTATGTCACAAAATTTCACGCTTATCTATAATCATTCAAAACGTTTCTGGGTCTCTGATTGCAGTAGATTAACATATATATAAAACATAGTTTAAAGTTCTTCAAAATTGACATAGTCTAGGGTATCTTTGACATATGTCCTCTGTATTTTCCCAAGTTGCGGATCCAGGACTATACTTGTCCCATTGGACCTTAACTTGGTCCACCAGGCGGTTCCTAAGCTGTCGAACCCTACGTTCCAGAATACGTAAAGGTTCGACCGATATGACTCCCTCGTCCGATACCTGCAATTCCTTCCATTGAAGGTTATGAGATAGATCAGCTATATAATGTCTTAATACAGAAACATGAAATACATTATGAATTCTATGCAAGTGAGGTGGCAGGGCAAGACGATAGGCAACAGGTCCCACTCTTTCCATGAATTTAAATGGCCCAATAAATCGGGGTGATAACTTTGTCCCTTTCCCGAATCGAATAGTACTTTTATTTGGCTTGATGCGGATGAAAACCTGATCCCCTACTTCATACCTCCTATCAGTTCTGTGAGCATCAGCATAACTCTTCTGTCTATCCTGAGCTTCCTTTAATCGTTGTCTAATTTGTCTTACCTGCGCTTCCATTTCATGGATTAATTCAGGTCCTATTATCACTCGATCTTCTAACCTGTCCCAACTTAACAGTGTTCTGCAAGGTCGGCCGTATAAAGCTTCAAATGGAGGCATCCCAATCGAGCTGTGGTAACTGTTGTTGTATGCGAATTCGACTAAGGGTAAATACTTTTCCCAGTGTGATTGCTGATCCATTACGTACATTCGCAACATGTCTACAAGTACTTGATTCACTCTTTTAGTTTGCCCATCAGTCTCAAGATGGTAAGCAGTGCTTAAATTTAGCTGAGGACCTACGGCTGTTTGCATGCAAGTCCAGAATCTAGAAGTGAATCGTGAATCTCTATCAGATATAATCTTTTTAAGTACTCCATGAAATCTGATAATTTCATTTATGAATACTCGAGCTACGTCAGCAACATCGTAAGTGTCTCTCACGGGAATGAAATGGGCGCTTTTTGTTAATTTATCCACCACTACCAAAATGGCATTGTGTCTTTGAGAAGTAAGAGGTAGTCCAGTGATAAAATCCATAGAAATGGTCTCCCATTTAGACATAGGAATGTCGTGGGGTTGTAAGAGGCCTGCTGGGTGACAATGATTTGCCTTTACTTGCTGACATTCCAAACATTTTGCAACAAATTGAGTGATATCACGCGTCATGCCTGCCCAAAAGAAGAGTTTCTTGGTATTCGCATACATTTTCCCTACTCCAGGATGAGCACAATACACTGCTCTGTGGGCTTCCCCAAGGATGGTATCCCGAAGATCTTTATCATCAGGAATATACATCCTTCCATGGAATTGTAAGATTCCATCATTTTCTAGTTCATATCCCTCAAATTTAGATTATTTTGCCCTTTTACCCTCAAGACTTGCTCTCACCTTTAAATACTAGTTGTCTTTTATAAGATGATCCAATACTCGTTGTCTTAAGTCTACTTTAATGGGTATGAGAGAAAATATCCGAAGTCTTCTGCTTAAAGCATCTGCTACTACATTTTCTTTTCCTTTAATGTATGATATCCCGAAGTCATATTCACTTAGAAATTCACTCCATCGCCTTTGCCTTGCATTTAAGTCTCTTTGGGTGAACAAGTATTGTAGACTTTGATGGTCGCTTTTAAGTGTAAAACTTCGTCCCACTAGATAGTGTCTCCAAATCTTTAAAGCTAGTACTACACCGGCTAATTCTAAATCGTGAGTAGCATAGAGTTCTTCATGAGGTTTTAACTTCCTGGAGGTATATGCTATTACTCCTCTATCCTACATCAACACTGCACCCAGTGCCTGTTTGGATGCATCAGTACATACTGTAAAATCTTTGTCCATGTCAGGGACTCTTAGTATCGGTGCACTGGTGAGTAATTTTTTGAGTTTAGAGAATGCTTTTCTACATTCCTCGGTCCATTCATACTTGACACCTTTCCGCTGAAGGGTTGTAATTGGCTTTGCGATTTTGGAGAACCCCTCTACAAATCTTCGGTAATAACCGGCTAAACCCATAAAGCTTCGTATCTCATGAACATTTTTCAGTATTGGCCAATCCATGATCGCTTTTACTTTCTCAGGATCTACCGAAATCCCTTCACCTGATATGATGTGCCCCAAATAATGAATTCTTTCCTGAAAGAATGAACACTTCGATAGTTTTCCATACAACTGGCGTTCTCTAAGACAAGACAATACTATCCGCAAATGATCTTCATGCTCTTTCCTATTTTTGGAATAGATGAGTATATCATCTAAAAAGATTTGCACAAATTGACCAAGATATTTACGAAAAACGCTATTCATAAGATTCATGAATACTGCTGGTGCATTTGTTAATCCAAATGGTACCACGGTGAATTCATAATGTCCAAAACGTGTCCGGAATGCAGTTTTGGAAATATCGTTTTCAGAAATCCTTAACTGATGATAGCCTGATCGAAGGTCAATTTTTGAAAAGACAGCAGCTCCTTTCATTTGATCGAAAAGATCGTCAATTCGAGGCATAGGGTATTGATTCTTTACTGTAGCTCGATTCAAGTCTCGATAATCTACGCATAATCTAAAAGATCCATCTTTCTTCTTCACAAAAATTACAGGAGCGCCCCAAGGTGATGTGCTGGGCCGAATATGCCCTATATCCAGTAGTTCCTTCAATTGAATTTGCAGTTCCTGAAGTTCTGGAGCTGTCATTCTATAAAGTGTTTTAGAGATCGGTTGGGTACCTGGTTTTAATTCAATAGTGAGATCCAGCTCTCTTACGGGGGGTAATCCTAGTAACTCTTTTGGAAATACATCCGGGAATTCGGCTAACACCGGATATTGTCCTAAGGATGGTCCTTTTCCTTTGCTTACCTCTTGAATTACATAAGCCTGACAACCTTTCCTTAAACAACGCTTCATTTTCATCGCGGAAATGTAGCGTAAAGATACCTTCCCCCTGATTCCTTGAATTTGGATTACTTCTCCTTCATCATTCATGCCTAGAATTCTTTTCCCATAACAATCTACCCAAGTTTGATGAGCTTCTAGCCAGTCCATACATATGATAAGATCATACGTTCATAATGTTGTGACATAAACTTTTAGTCTAGTCGAAAAGACCCCTAGGTCAATTTTGCATTGATCCACACTCAAGCCCACGATTTGGAGTTCTCCTGAGGCCATTTCCACTTGATGGAAATCATCTTGTCTACAAGCTGCCAACCCACATTTGTTTAATGCATATGACGAAATGAAACTATCTGTGGCACCAGTATCAAATAAGATTTTGAGTTTTATACCATTGATAGTACCTGAAGATTCCACTACAATGGATTGATGTGCTTCTTGGTCATGATCGACCACTGCATGAATTCTATGATTACCTTGGTTGTCTGATATCGGTTCCTTTCCAGTCCTATGCAATATATCAACGAAGCTTCTGGGCAGTCACGTTGAAAGTGCGGTCCCCCACATCCCCAACAATTAAGTGGTGCTGATCCTCTTGAGTCAGGGCGTGAATTCCTAGAGAACGAGCTTCGTCCTCTCGTGTTGATTCCCCTAGAATTTCTTCCTCCGCTAGTGGTCCTTCGAGATGCCCAGGGACTGGTGTTTGATGATCTTGCGGCTATAGTGTTTACTGCCATGGGAGCTCTTGTCCCTATATTTCTTGGGGTAAACCTGTAACCGTAAGGTGGCCTCGAGCTACCTCCTCTGAAGAAGTTCCGGGGAGTCTTTCCTGGAAATCCTGATTGGACAGGCACTGTTGGCCCCATATCCCTTTTGATTCCTAGGTGCTCTTCTGCATAACGACCACATTTGACTGCCTCGGCTACTGATGATGGCTTCCACATGCTTACCAAGGCTCTGATGCGAGGGTTTAACCCAAATATGAAGCGTTCAGCTTGATGTTCATCAAAGTCTAAGTAGTGAATGTATTTTCCAAGCTCCATAAACTTTATCTCGTACTCTTCCACCATTTTATTTCCCTAAATTAATGTATGAAAGGCTCTGGCTTGCTGTTGTTGAAAGTATGGAGGTAAATACTTTGCGAGAAACCTTTCCTCAAATAGTTCCCAAGGGGCATTATTTGATGTAAGGTGTAGCTGCTTTTCCAGATTTCCCCACCAAATCAAGGCACTCTCCTTTAGTTGAAACACGACAATTTTTTTTTTTGCCGAAGACGAATATTCTCTTAACCTAAAGGCATCTATTCATTCCTTCCAACCATGCTTTAGCGCGTTCACCTACCCGACCCCCTGAGAATTCTGGGAGTCTGGACCCCCTGAGAATTCTGGAAATCTGATTTTCTAAAGCTCCCTCAAAATGTCTTCTTTCGATCTTCTGGGCTCAAAATTCTTTGGTTCTGCTAAACTGGTAGCCAAATGTTGAGATTCTTCTTTGGTTTTAGCCTTAGTGGATTCTTTTAATGTCTCCAATAAGGCTTCCAAGGAGTTCATTATCACAGTCAACTCTGGCGCTGGGGCGATTGATGTTGATAATGGTCTTGGTGGTGATGATGGGGACGATGATGGCGACGGTGGCGCCATTAATGGTGGTGATGCTGCCCGATCACGTCGTCGTCGCTCATACGTCCTTACCATTGTAATGGTTCCTGAACACATAATAAAATTTTATCAAAATTTTGAGGTAGACAACCGAATTTAACGCATAATTTTCTTTGCGACTTCACATTCATAAACGGGTATAGTTTTGCTATTTTTACCCGCTAGGTGGATCTTCCTGGTACCGAGGTCAAGGAAGGTGGTCTCGCGACCTCCTTGTCCTAATGCAGGGTATTCTATCCTAATATGAATAATGCAGAAGTGTATGGTTATTAGCTCCTAAGGTAAGACATCTAAAGTTTATTTACCTAATAACACTCATACGAAATAAATGTTAAATATCTCGTTACAAAGTACGTCGGTAACATACCCGCCATACCTCAATCTAGTTATTACATTTAAGGGAGGTCATACATACTTATATTCTGAATATATTACTTGGATATGGATTAAGTCTATAAAAGAAGGGTTGTTTTGGTTCCCTATTAGTTTGACTTTTAGCCGAAAATTTACCATAGACATGCCATGATTAACATCTAGAAATACAGTTCAGCAGTATATCATAAAAGTAGATTGAGTTTAAACGGAGGAAATAAATTAGGATAAAATGTGATTTATGATTTCCAGAACCATTTCTGTTTAAAAATGGCTTCGTCAAAGGATATAATTAGTACAATTTGCTCTCTAAAAGATGCTTTGGAAAGTGGTCTTTATAAATTGCACATAATACTTTGATGGTTGATGCAAAATGCAATTTGACTGCAATAGGATTTATAGAAATTTGTGCTATCAAAAGTTCAGATTTCATAATATTTGGGCAGAAAACTTTTAGCTAAAAGTTTAATGATCATAAGTGTAATGACCATAAACTAGGGCTATTTGGTAGATAACATTTAGCAAGGTGGTTTCCATATTATTTAGGTGAGTCAATGGCTTCCAGTTTTACAAGGCAATGTATCTTCTAAATATATGTACTGACCTAAGGGTGGGAGAGAGAAGCGTAGACTCCTATGTCCTTGAATTTAAAAAAAAAAAATACACTGTTAAACTTAAACTTGAAAATACACTGCTAATGATAGATTGTTTTGATTGTACCCAATCTGTTCCATATTTATGAATGATAAAACAATTTTCTCTCTAGACATCCTTTGTATGTATATAACCTTAAATGTATCGCATGGACTTCTTGTACATGTGTTTGCTTTAACATAAGAGCTCTCATGAGACATTCGTGCAGCAGAACCTGAAGCTAACCCAAACTTTTTAAAGCATTTTGAAGCCATGATATGATACACAGCCCCTACTAATCTTTCTTCCAATGATGGTTGAAAAAGAGAATTATTAGCCAAATGTTTCAAGGACATGGAAATAACCCCAATAACCCCTACACTATACGATTATTAAGAATTAAAAAAAAAAACATTATAAATAGCAACCTTATAGGCCTGAATTTTAGAATAATAAGCATCTGGAAACAGGGGTCACTTGCATGTTTAATTGGAAAACTGAAGTCATAGGAAGGTTAAAGAGACATAAATTTCATCATTCTCTATCTGATTATCATCTATATAATAATGGTTCTGAAATTAAAACTTTGATATCACTTGTAGTAGGTTTGAAGAAAAGAAGAATTAAACAGTTCCTATCCTGATGGTGAATTTTAGTTATTGAGTGACTAGTTACTATATATATGTTCAACTTATTTTAGTATATATTCACAGACAAAGTAACATGAATCTTCCCCCACCCACACAGTGTAGAGCAGCTTGCTTGGTGAAATCATTTATTTTATTCTCTTTATCTTGCTGAGTATTAACACCATTCACTCATTATTTTGGTAGATGTTACAAAATGCTTTGCTCACAGATTTCTTTGGGATGGACCACTCCCACACTCTTACTCAGCTCCCCCACTATGCTCCACATTATGGCAACACTGTTCTTAAGCTTTCATTGTAGACATGTTGAGGTGAATAGCGCTCTTGTTTCATGGCAACTTCTTTCCAATGTACTGGAGACATCCTTTTTGTTGCCCAATCACGACCTTAACTCATTTATTTGCTTGTTACTCTTGGTTGACAAACTTGCTACTATTTTGTATTGTGTTGATAGTATAAGGTTCACAGCTCGATCCCCTTTGTTGCTCTATGTTATATGTTCTGGTTCTTCTTTGTCTTGGCTCCCTTTGCCCATACCATCTAATGCAAGGATATATGTCATATGTTTAATTATTCGCACAAATTCTTCCATGTGAAGGACAACCAACTTTAACTAGATGATATGACTAACAATCCCTATCCTATGTAGAACTCAGGACAAGAACCTTATATTACGGAGCAGAGTTTAGGACCAAGACCTTACCTACCTAAGCAAAGTTAGCTCGAGAACTAGACCTTACCTGAGCTGAAGTGAAACCTTTCAGGACAGACCTTAACTTCTAGCTCAAGTAAGGTTGACTTTCACTTATATGAGCATGGTGAAGATAAGGTCACTTACCTAACATTAATAAAGGTAAGGTATGACCAACATTTCAGAGGTAAGTAATGAGAATATTGCACTCAAAAGGCATCTCTGTTAAATAATATATTGAAGTATTTCACCTTAGAACTGGAATACAGACAACCTACATTTCTAAAGAATTAAATGTTCCTCTCATGTCCTTATAGTACGAACTAGATGCTATAAGAAGACAGCGACAATGCCAGAGGGCTAATCAAAATGCAAGACGGGAAACAACGTAAAAAAAATTATCCCTAGCTGGTGAGGTTTTGTACCCATAAGTTGCTCGTTCCTTAGAGATGCTTATGTCTACACGTTACATTGTTATTAGCTTTCAACATGCAAAAACCAGTGGGAGCAAGGCTCCAGACAGTTCAATTGTGGCTTCCATCAATCTGCAGATTCAAGAGTTAAATGAAATCGATATGGAATGTAGTAAATTACCCAGCGTTTTGAGAAGAGAGAAAGCCCCAGATTGACAGCATCCCTTGCAGTTGTAGCATCCAAGGGAGGGGTCTGTGTATCTGCCTCTGCTCTTGTTGAAGCAGCAACAACTAAACTCCATTCTTTCCCCTCGATATATCTCATTGCCTTGGCTACTTTCAAATTCCATCCGCTGAAATTTAGTTTGAATGATGGTCTTCTGCTTTCTATAACAGGTGCTATAGTGAATTTGCAGGTGGTTGTTGAGAATTGGGGAATTACCGTCATATTAACAAAGCCATTTGCAATGGCCATGGCCATAGTGAAATTTTCTCTCAACTATGATACCGCTCAAGAGAATTTGTATGAGCACAAACAGATTTATAACTCAGAGATTTATAGCAGATTGAATAATATTATAATTCCATTTTAAATCGATGCAAAGATGAGGGAAGGCGGAGATTATGTGTAATATGAAAAATACGAGTAATTTACTGATACGTTGCTATATCCGCGCGCGAAAAACTGTGAAAATCACCTTTCAATCGGCGCGCTTCCATACTTTCTTCGTGTTTGACCTCCCGAACTGTGCCCCTCCATTCACCCAGATTACTATCCGCCTTGTCTGTCGGACTGTGTAAAAAGAATTCTTCCACCTCTCTCGCAGGGAAGGAGACCCTAATTTTGCTGAACCGTTTTAATCCCTTCCTTGGGCAATGAAATTCAACGTTCAACCTCTCGAGCAGAGGAGGGTTCCGCTCAGTAACCACGAGATTTCTGAGGCTAACCATGGAAATTGACCTCAAAATGATCGATGCCCACTAATTTTCCTTTAAATTATTTCAAATTATATTCATATATTTTAAGGCCGCCTCTACATCTTTGGGAAAATTGTTGCTGGAGAAATGGCTAGTCGCAGCGATTAGTGCGAGCCGCTGTTAAGGAAGTCCGTGACGTATCACGAAAATGCCCCGGCTGCAAGGTGGAGCGGTTCAAAGAGATGCGACAAGGGTTAATTCCTTTAAAGGAGAGCGTCAGACTGAAATTACCACAACGCTTGTTAAACAGGGGGTTTTTAGATTCAAACCACAGAAATGTAACTGTGAATTTTTACAAGCTTTTATGCAGCAGAATTTAACCACAAAATTGATACGAGCGTAGGGCCTGTGAGGTCGAAGGGTTTGAACGATGCGCTCCGATACCATGTGTAATAACCATAAACTAAAATAAGATGATAAGCAGAACAGAAATACAGTAACTGTAAGGGATTTCGAACACCTACCTGAACTGTTGTCTGCTCTTGTTGAAGTTGATGACTCCGCGGTTATTCTGATCCAATTATCGGGAAACCAATTCCTCCCAACCAATCCAGTAAGCTTCTCACCGAAGCTCACTACCCCCGTGCCCAGAACCTCAGACCGATGTAAAGCTCTTCCAATGGTCGATCTTATTCCTCTAGTTTGTACTCCTGATTCCTTGTTCTCCTGCCCTGCACTCTCCGTTTTCCCTCCCGTTCTCAGCCCCATCTCCATGATCTTATAGCCAGGGCTAAGCGGTGGCCGCCCTATACACCTACGACTCCACCGCTTACTCCCGCGGTGACAGCTTCCTCCAGCCGTGAGTCATCCTCCCGTACAGCCGTTTCTGCCTTACTTAGGGTTCAGTTTTTAAATGCGATGGTATCCATATGAGCGTTAAGGTATTATAATGTTAAACTTTATATATATGTCATTGTTATTATGTCACTATCATGCCTCCATATGACCATATAGCATTTCCCTTTATCACTTTATAATGTTTAAACGTACTTTATCATTTCATTTATGTTTGTTTCCTTTTAATATAAACTTTAGAATTTAATTAATATTTGATATTAATACTTTATTTTCATTCTATTTTATAAATATCATTTTTATTTATTCATTTATATATATATATATATATATATTTATTTATTATTATTATTTTAAGGATGGGTCGTTACAATTATTGGAATATCAAAGATGTTGTGGCTATACCTACAAATCTACAACAATTGGTAGGTCACAAGGGGAAGAAATTAAGGTCCACGCAGATGATTATGGATGTTGTAAAGGATAACTTGATTCCTCACATATCCAAAAAGAACACCACAAAGGAGATGTTTGATGCTCTGGTTGACCTCTATCACAGTGAAAACATAAATTGGAAGATGATATTGTGAAACAATCTCAAATCTATAGAGATGACCAGATCAAACATAGTTAGCAGTTACTTGGTGGATGTCACGAACATTTGTGATAAACCTGCAACAATTGGGGAGAATATTGAAGATGCAGAGCTAGTGAACACGACATTGAATGGATTCTCAACTTCATGGGAAACATATGTCAAAGGAATTTATGATGAAGAATATCTTCATTCTTTTGAAAGACTGTAGGATGATTGTATGCAAGAGGATACTACGATGGAGTTAAGGCCAACAAAAAGGTGGTTACAACAACCTAGCCCTATTTGGACAAACAAAGAAGGGTAGAGGAAAAGGATTTGGCAAGGGCAAAGGAAAGAATGAAGATTCAACCTCTTAGCTAGCCAAGAAGGATTTGAGTAAGATCTAGTGGTTCATTTGTCATAAGCATAGACATTATGCATCACAATGTCCAAACAAGAAGAATGGAAAAGTGCAGTAGCAACAAAAGTAGGGGGGAACTTTTGCAAAAAGCCATATGAACAAGTTTGCTACCAAATTTTAGAATGATTTCTCAATGGTATCTTGCCTTTATACCTAAATGATTCCAACAAATGCTTAGTATGTGGACAATGGGTCACCTCGACATATGACATCAACCCAACAATGTTTTACCAATCTAAAAGAGCACAACTCAAAGGTTCAGGTGGAGCTTGGTCATGATTCAAAGTACTTAGTATCAGAAATTAGTATCATTTCATTTCAACTCTTGTAAAGTGACCCTTCAAACTTTAATGATGTATTGTTTGTGCCAAGCCTCATAAAGAACTTTCTTTCAATCATGATTATGGAGGATATTAGTAGAGTTTAAGAATTAGCAAGTCCTCATGAGCTCAAATGAATCTGACCCAAAAGCAAAACAAGTAATAGGGGTCAAAGAAGGAAATTTATATAGGTTGCAAAGTGAATCTATTCAAGTCATGGTACCTAAAAGTGACAATTTGTGTGAGTATTGGATCAAGTGGAAGGGAATGTTGCACCACTACGTCATAAGGCATTTCGTATTCCAAGGTTGACAATGTTGACTTTTGTAGCTATCATGGTATTCTTGTTTGTTGCTGACTTCACATGTGTGACAAAATTTCTAGGCATCTTTGGGGATTAGGTCCGAGTTTTTTCTGGTGTAAGAGAAAGGCGAAACTTACTCGTAGTAGATCAAACCAGGTTTGACTAAAGTGATATTGCTAGTCAATTTGGCCTTGTAATTGGCTGGAAGAAGTAGATGTATCTTTGTTGAACTAAATAATTTCTCTAAGGAAAAGTTTGTTGGGCTTTTCCCCTAGGGTAAATGCTTGTGTCTCTTGTTTGGTCGTCTCTTTATGATTCTACTGCTCTATTGTTGAAGATCTTCTATGTGATTGCTTCATAATAAATGTGAATACAAGAGAATTTAAATAAATATCATTAGAAGTAATTATCAAATAAGAAGACTATGAAAAATCAACATGGTATTAGAGCGAAGTTGAAGAGCAACCTTGAAAAGTTAAGAGCAACTACTTAGCCCTAATTCTCTTGCCATATAAGAAACCTAGTTCATGAAAAAATTACATAGATTTCACATATGAGTCGAAGAATTCTGGAAACTTAGGTAGGCCAAGGGAGTTAGTTACAGGGAGATCAATTTTATATGTGGCTAGGCTTCAGTCTAAAGTGCCTCAGAAGTCCGAAATACCTTGGAGGTCGAATATCGTTGGAGGAGGCTGAATATGACCATAAGTGGCTAAAGAAAATTTGTTAAGTAAGGCCTCAAAATTTGTCTCAGTGACCGAGAAGCCTCAAATACAGAAGCCAACAAGATTATATAGCTAAAGCAAAAAGATTGCACTTATGTATTAAAGACTTTGAATCATATGACATTGAAATCTATGTGTGAGATTTTGAAGTAGAACAAATTGCTACAATGATTTTTTAAAATGCCGGTGATTTCCAGAATTGAAGAGGCCAAGTCCCTTAATTTCTTGACCAGCAGAGTTCGTGCCACTTTGGAGGAATCACCCAAAAGAAGTTTGAAGATATCTCTACATAAAAGAAAGGATCGGTCCAGTGTCTAAGTTTGAAGAGCTTCATGGATCTCATGCCTAGTTCTCCTTGGACATTTGTCATGGCTACTAAGACAGACATAAGATACAATACATCTAATCTGAAAAGCTTTGGTTCCATGCCTTATTTATATACAAGGCACATTGGTTCCATGGAAATCACATTACAGTGATGAGTTGTTCAAAGATAAGTGTGAGGCCTGGAAATACAACCCTATAAAGATGTTGATTTGTGTAGCTTGGAAGGTATTCCGAAAACCCCTGGGGTATTGGCTTTGTGAGGAGTTGACCCACGAAAATGAACCTTCGTGGGCGATGTACCCAAGCAGTGGGTTTTTACCCAAAGCTGTGGGTGCAAGACGAAGTGGAGAAATTGATAGTTTAATTATTGTTTGCATGTGGGGCACCCTTGAAAGGCTAAAGGGCACCTAAGTATTCGATGATGTGACAGAAGAGAAATGAAAGTGAATTTATTTCTAATGATAGTGGGGTTTTTGGTGTTTGGTTCAAGTTGACTTGACCCATGCGACATGACCCTTGGTGGAGGATGACACCACCTAAAGATCACTATAAATAGAAGTGAATTCAAGCTCATACACACAAACCACAAGTGCATTTCATCATAACAAGACAAGCACAAGACTGCAGACTTCAAAAGGAGCCGAGTTAGCAAGGAGAGAAGGATGTGTTTGGTTTCTTGCCTTAGGATCTAGCTGGCCGAATTGATGAAGGTCTATCGATGGTGAGTTTTGGGCACAAGCTTTGTTGTAATTTTCTATGATATTCTTTCTGACATTCGAGGCCACTTCAAAGATTGAAGAGAGGGTCAATACCCTTATTTGAGGTGGAAAGGTAGGTCGAGTTAATGCTGAGTTTCTCTCTAAGAGCAACGAATGATGTCAGGGTCTATGCAAGTATGTTATAGCATGTGAAGGACTATATGAAGGACTGAGGTAACCCTAGCTTTGAGGGTCATAGCGGTCTGTAAATAAGGCTGTGAATCTTAGTTAAAAAGGTGACCAGGACCGGGGATCTTTGAGAGTTGAGCCGAGTTCTTAAGCAAGTATGTTGGTTGTCTTAAGTTGATGATTTGTTGTGTGTGGTAGACCTATCCTAAAGATTTTTGGACGACAAAATAGAATCCCTATGTTCTATGTAATTTGAGACAAAGTAAAAATGTGTGGGTTGTGCATGAAACCCTAGATCAATTATTATTGTGGACTATGTGAGGGAAGAATTATGTGCCCTAAGCACTGATCTTGGAGCAGCATAGAAGTTAGTCAAGAGGGTTGTTTGGAGATGCCCTAGTTTAGTGAGTGCAAGTGAGCATATCCTTGATAAGAGGGAAAATTGTGAAGACCCTAAGAGAAGGCTATCTTGGAGGAGCAAGAGGGTTTCTAGAGGGAAGTTTGGAGGCCTATGTTCAATAATTCCAGAAGAATATAGAAGGTTGATAGAGGCAAATTGGTTGGATGAAGATGAAAGCATTTTGAAGTTTTAGAAGCACTTGTGAGCATTAAAAGAGGTGGCAAAGGACCTTCCAGATGATTAATGCATGTGGACTAAAAGGGATATGGAAGCGCTATATCAGCAAGTCAAGTGCGTCTTGTTCAAGGGAAGATTAAGTGCTAAAGTGTAGTTTATCTCAAGCCCTAGTTGTTCTTGTATCCGGGCTAATTGTAAGGGCCATGATCCCTGGTATGGGAGCCATATGTTTGTTGTCTTAAAGTTTGTAATATAACAAGATTTGGGTTGAAAAATTGTCCTGTGTACAATATTGATTCACCGTTGTACATTTTCCATTGTGTAAAGTGCTTGTGTTGTGGAATTTTACTGTGTTTGTGATCATATCTTAGGCATAAAGCTAATACTGAAGTGCAGAGGAAAATCATCACGATATCAGAGCTGCTTTGAAGGGATAGTTGAATCAGAGTGTGCACATCATACAACTCAAGAGGGTGTTGGTTGCCTTGTTGTTGAAAGACTAATAGTAATGGCAAAGTTGATTGTTGGTCTACAATATGAAGATAGGTATCCAACTATAGTCCTCCAAAGGAGAGGATCGGGCTAGTCTTGTTGATGAACAAGATTTGGCATTTTGTCGACAAGGAGATAAAGAAACTAACCCACCCTGAGTGGTTGGATACGAAGGCGAAGTTGATCATCATAAACGATGTCAAAGATTTTTTGATACCTCATCTTTCCTGGAAGAACGTTGCCAATCAAATGTGGAAAGTTCTTCAGGATTTGTTCCTAAATAAGAATGAGAACCAGTTGTTGGTATTGAGAGATAAGTTGAAGAGCACCAAGATGTTGGGCGGTGAAGGTGTGGCTCTGTATCTGACGAGACTTTATCAAGTTCGAGAAGAGCTTGTTGCCATCAATGAAAATGTTCCAGATTCTAGGTTGGTGAGGATTGCTTTGAAGGGATTTTTTGAGGAAAGGAAGTTGTTTATCAAAGGGATCGCCGCACAAGAAAAACTGCCAGATTGGAACATGTTATGGGATGACTTCATCCAGGAAGAACTGCAAGATGAGGACTTTCATAAGCTAATGATCATGTGGCTCTTGTAGGGAAGATGAAGGGAAACTCCAAGGAGGACATGAGAAATCTAAAGTGTTATACATGTGGTGAATATGGTCATGATTCGAGCAAGTGTCCATGGAAGAAGAAGGGAGACAATGAGAAGGAAGTAGTTGGTGTTGCTGCATCTTCAGAGCTGGATGACCTCTCAATTAGGTTTGAGGAGGACATTGCTCTAGTTTCTATTTTCTTCATGGCATGTGCACAATGGAGCGTCGAAGCATATGACAGGTTCGCGTGAAGTTTTTCAGACTCTAACTGAACGGGACTCAAATTTGCACATGGTGGTTGGCGATAAAAGTCAGAAAGCGGTCAAAGGATTCAGTGTTGCGCCATTCAGGGTGGAGTCAGGTGGGTTGCTGAGAGCTCAAGATGTATTGTGGGTACCAAAGCTCAGATAAAGTGTGTTGTATGTCTTAGTGATTGAGGCTAAGGGGTTTGAGGTGATTTTCCAAGATGGGAAAGTGAAGCTTAGGCCTAGAGGCTCTAACTCTGTTGGAGCTATCATTGAAGTTAGGGAGCATGGTCTATACAGGTTGACGGGCAAGCCTATAGATCAAGGGAAGAAGAAGCAGGTTCCTAAGATTCAAAGGGAGTCAAGTCTGAGCAAGAGTATGTAGGTTCAAAGGGAGAATCCGCAACCCAAGAAGTGCGCATGGTCAGTGGGAAGTAAGTGGAGTTTAGTTGGCAAGAAGGAACCATGGGATGACATGAAGGCCTATAAAAAAGGAAGAAGTGGGAGGCTTTTGATGGCATAGACACTACCAAGAACAATGTGGGTCATTCTACATGGTATGTTGTAGTGGTGAATGCTCGAGATTGGGCTAGTGTCGCTAACAATGATGACATACTTCTAAAGGGTAGAAGTACCTCCCTCGCTAAGAGGGAGTGTTGATTTGTGTAGCTTGGGAGGTACTTCCACAATACCTAGGGTATTGGGTTTGTGAGGAGTTGACCCACGAAAATGGAACCTTTGTGGGAAATGTACCCAAGCAGTGGGTTTTGTACCCAAGCAGTGGGTTTTGTACCCAAAGTTGTGGGCGCAAGACCAAGTGGAGAAATTGATAGTTTAGTCATTGTTTGCATGTGGGGCATCCTTGAATGGATAAGGGGCACCTACAACTTTGATGATGTGGCGGAAGAGAAATGAAGGCGAATTTACTTCCAACGGTAGTGGGGTTTTTGGTATTTGGTTCAAGTCGGCTTGACCCATGTGACATGACCCTTGGTGGAGGATGACACCACCTAAGATCACTATAAATAGAAGTGAATTCAAGCTCATACACACAGCCCACAACTGAAGTTCATCATAAGAAGACAAGCACAAGACCGTAGACTTCAAAAGGAGCCCAATTAGCAAGGAGAGAAGGACGTGTTTGGTTTCTTGTCTTGCGATCTAGCTGGCCAAATTGATCAACGTTTGTTCATGGCAAATTCTGGGCACAGTGTCTATTATAATTTTATGTGATATTCTCTGTGACAGTTGGGCCCACCTCAGAGCTTGATGAAAGGGTCAAGACCCTTATTTGAGGTGGATTTTGGGCTGACAACCCGAAGGTTGCGGGTTTGACCCATGAACTTCTCAATGGTGGTTCGAACTGTGGATGTGCCACATGTCAGCACGGGATTGGACCCCAATGCTGCCATGTGCCCTACTTTGGCACTGCCACTTGTCCTGCTCTGGCGCTGCCACTTGGCCTGCTCTGGCGCTGCCACTTGACCTGCTCTGGCCTCCCTTTTTTCCCTGTTTGGACAATAGTTCAGAGTGTGTTTTCTCCCTCGTGATGGTCATTTTGAAAGCCGAATATACCACCAGAATCAACGCGACGAGCTCTTCGACTTGGTGCTAGTTCCACGAGCATCTAAGACTGTTGAATTTTGAGCATTTTGAGGATCCTCCTAGATCATTCCTCTCCACTGGAAGCTTTTGGACCACCAAATGTTTGGTTTTAAGCAGATATGAGGTGAGGGTATTGTTCCTTCACCCTTCCGATTTCCATCCACCTTGCCTTTGAGTCCCACTCGAAGATACTCTACATCTCCATGTCTGGAAGTGCGAACATTCCTATCCAAGATGGTATCTTCCTATAACTTAGTCAGACACTTGTTGTCGCGCAGATTGTCATGACAACGCTCAGACCGATGGTTGTCACCCTGATCCCCGATCTCTCCGTTTAAGCCGTCTCCCGCGGCTAAGGGGGGAAAACCCTATGGGACAAGGGATAACCAACTGTGGACCAGTTGGGTTGGGAGACAGAACAAGGTGATTTAGCACTTGATTGATTTTAGGAATTAATGAACCAGTGCCTTATGGAGTTAATGATTAAATGATTATTTATTAGATGTTCCAGAAGATATGAACTTTGTAAAACAATCATTTATCATCAAATAACCCGAGCAATGCAAGATAATCGATAAACGCACAATGTTTTAACAATGTTCCAGCAATTAAAATTCAAGAAAAATCAAATACTTTGAGTGATCATAAAATTTAAATGCTGACTAGTTAACACTTTCATATAGCTAACTTTAGACCAGTGTGGAAAAAGTCGGGAATAAATCGGGATTAAATACCGATTTTTTGATTTTTTTGGCTGGCCGATTAAATCGGCCGACTTTTTCCCAATTTTTTCCCAGTCGAAAAAGTCGGGATTAAATTGGGACTTTTTCCAAAAAATCGTGGTATTTTTTTAATGATTTTTTTTTTGTTTGAAAAAATCGGGATTTTATTGGAAAAATCGTGATTTTATTGAAAAAATCGGGATTTTATTGAAAAAATCCGGATTTTTTAAAAAATGAATATTTTTGTATTTTTTTTAATTTTGTCGACTTTTTGCCGACTTTTTTGAAAAACTCCCGACTTTAACAACTTTTTCAACTTTTGGACCCTTGCCGATTTAATCCCGACTTCGACTTTTTCCACATTGCTTTAGACAAACATTTAAGCGCATTTAACTATAAAGAAGTGGAACATAGATACCATAAAAATGAATTTTCAATTTTTTTGTTAAGCCTTTTACAATTTTTTTTAAATTTTTAAATATTTTTTATAATTCTAGTAAGCAAATAAAAAAATTAAAATCTAATCTAAACTAAAATCTAATAAAAATAAAAAGGAGCTTTTTAAGCTTTTATGAAATTTTTTATTTTTTATTTGATTTTTTAAAAGTAAAGTAAAACTAGACTAAACTATAACAAAAATGAAAAACAAAAATGAAAACTAAGTCTAAATTCTAAAAATAAAACTCAGACCTAAACTAAACTATGGGCTAAACTAATAAAACAAAATCTAAGCTTAAAATTTTTTTAAAACAATTTATGATTTTTAATATATATATATATATATATATATATATATATATATATTGTTAATAAATTTTAAGTCTAAAAAATTAAACAAAATTAAAATCCTAAAATAAATTAAATTCAAACTACAGTCTAAAAAATAAAAAAGAAACTTTTTAACCTTTTATTATTTTTTAATGTTATTTTATTTTAATTTTATTTATTTATTTATTTATTTTCAATTTTTAATCTTTTCTAAAATAAAACTAAACCAAAAAAAAAGGAATTTCTTAATGTCAAAATTAAAGCTTGAATAAATAAAATTTAAATCCAAATTAAATATAACTAAACCCAAAGCTAACACCTAAAAAATAAAACTAGAACTTAAACTAAATAAAATCAAAAGCTAAAACTAAAATTTAAAGTCTAATTCTAAAATCTAGAAATACTAACCCTAAGCTAAGTCATGAAACGTAACACAAAATAAATAAATAAAATCGAAATACTATTGCACAGCAGGTGAAAAGAAGTTCCACGATAGAAATGTGAGTGAGAGGCCGCGGATTAGTGGAATGAAGGCAAGGACGACAGCTCGATGGAGGTGATGAAAGGCTGGTGTCGAGAGCTTGATGAAGATGGGCACATGAATCCGCAAGTTGATGGCTGAGGGATATACGAGTGTTTAATTTTCACGCAGGGATGGCAGCGAGGAAGACGTGAATCTCAGGGCTTTGTATTGAGTTTGTTGTGCATTTGCATGTCCAACAGAGAGGAGAAGACCCACGGAAGAGAGGGTGAGGTATGCTGTGGGAAGGAGAGCGAGGGTATGGAGGCAACTCGGGCCAGAATTGTGCGGGCCTCTTTTCTTTTTGTTTGCTTGTAGGCTGCGGGCGTTGCATGAAGGGAATGGGGCTTGCGTGAAGGAGAAAATAGAGTGCTGCGGTGGATGTAGGTTTTAACGTGGAAGCAATGAAACGTGGGCAGCAACAAGTGAATGGCAACGTTGAAGAAGCGGATAAGGTTGCAGGTTGAGCAACATCGATGAAATGAATGCGGGAATGTTGGTTAACTCACTGCGTAGAGGTGGATGGAGCTAGGGCCGCATCGAAATGAAGTCGCGGCAGCAAAAAAAAAAAATCGAATTTCGCTGTAGGTTGGTGGAATGGCGTGAATGATTTTGGCAGCAGGGAGAAAGGCAAAGAAAGCATAACAGTATAAGGAGCTTGGGCGACAGTATGTGGGCAGGGAATTATGGCGTGGACTGTAGCAGCCGTTGAAGGGAAATGCATGGGGACTGAGGATGCCAGAGAGAACCGTAGGATGAGGCTGCTAGAATATTTCCGTAGCGAGGAGTTGAGTATTGACTGCGTGAAGAGATTTGGATGGTTCTGGCAGCACACTGGAGCAGAGGACGCACTGTAGCCTACTAAAATATTTTGAAATTTCTCTGCAAATAAAAATAAACCCCGAGTAGCAAAACAATTTTGATAAACCATCAAATTCCCTCAGAAAACTAGAAAATCCGCTGAAGATTATCCTTGCTGGAAACCCTGAAAAACTTTTAAAATCTATACCTGTACCTGCAATGGCAAAAACAGAAAACCCAGGAGTGAGATGTGCCAAAAACAACACTGAAAACCCTAAAACCAACTAAAAATTTACGATATTTACAGATTTTCGACTCTTAAGTAGCCAAATTTATCAATAATCCACAAGTAATATTTTTAGAATTTAAATTTCATGTGAGATACTTTAGAAAACCCTACATGTATTCATAAAAAATTTCAGATGATAAGCCTGGGATGAAGAACTAGCTAGGCTCTTTAAGAAAACACAATCCGGGAGTTGGCTGGTTCAACCAAGAACTTCCCCTAACGCCCAATAAACTCAAAACTAAGATTTCCTGCACAGTTTAAAATCAATCATTCACATAGAGGGAAAAAACAATAGTGAAATCCAGATCAAATGGAGATACCTGCCATTATATTTCAGAATCTAAACTATCATTCAAACCCCAAAGATCAGACAAGATACTTGTGCCTAAATCAATCTTCATCAAGCTATTATCAATGGCTGAAAATAAAATTATGCAAAAAATTAAATCATCTTACAGCACTTCCAGAAGAGTAACACCAGCAAGATTTCAACCCCAAAGTCTTTCTTTATTGCACAAAAAAATGATTACAAGAGAGCTTTCTTTAGCCCCAGACTTTCAGATTCAAATCTGATCTCAAATGACCCCTAACACACTATTTAAAGGAAAATTTTCCAACGGCTAGTTCGAGTGATTTATGTCAAACTAATCTCGACTGTGGATGAGAATCAAGATTTCTTTTAATCTCATCCGTCAAATTTTTAAATATATTAAAAAATTCAAATTATGCATTTATTTACTCAAAACTCCGACTTATTATTATTTTAATATTTTATTTTATTTTTCAAATTTTATTTATTTTTTATTTATTTTTTAAATTTTTTTATTTTTTTATTTTTTTATCTTTTAGTTATTTTTAATTTTTATTTTTGGATCCTCGAACTTAGCCTTTGGAAAAATCATCTAGGACCTAGGACTTAGGACTTATGAGGAGATTAAAACATTTTCTAACCCTCAAGACACTTTACATCATGACTTTTACAATTTTACATCTCAAGGGGGGAAAACCCATTTGACATAGACCCTCATGGACCACCCAGTTCTGCGACCAAATATAATCAAGCAGATCAACACACTAGGATTCCCCTAAGATTCTAATGACAAAATTCATTCTGGTTTTGGGGTTAGGCTGAAGGAAAACTCTACCAATCATGGATTGGTGAGACAAAAAACCTTCCAGAACATAGATTATCACTAGAAAATTAGGTCCACCTAGGCAATTTACATACATGACTCAACTCTGCTAAGATTATTTACAATTTCGCACATGCAGACTAGGTTTACAACATAACATGATCAAGTCGACGATGACTGTCGAATGGCACGGAGATGTCGATTAAGCACTATCCCTTTGGCGAAGAAAAGGGGGTGTACTGCTATGGGTAGTTGACATGTAGTGGTCAACAACACTCAAGTGCAAAATCATCTACTGTTGGAATTTGAGCGTTTTCCTCTTGATCCATGATCGTTGGAGGTTCATACAACTTCAATTTATCAACATTTACAACGGAATATATGTGCATTTATGGAGGCAAATTTAACCGAAATGCATTGTGCCCAATCTTTTCAACAATTTTAAAAGGACCATACCTTATCGGTTTCAACTTTTCATCCTTTCTTTGCTGATGTATAGCCATACTTGATCAGCAACCTGGAAGTGATAATCCATCCGATTATTGTCATGACGCATTTGTACTTGGCCTGACTTTTCTCCAATTGATCCTACACTGCTTCATGAATCTTTTGGATTCTTTGAATGAACTTGATTTCTTTGTCAGCATCTCCATGTCCATCCTCCTTAGCTTCTTCACCAAACAAGAAGTCCATTGGTGATTTTGGCAGGTACCCAAAACATTTTTCAAAAGGAGATCTGCTAGTAGAGTGTTATAGCACCATTTATCACCCTTGGTATTTGTGATGCTTGGTTTATGGCCTAGGGCAACCCCTCTTTCCAGACTTGGTCCAAATATATTAAAAACAGTGTTTTATTCCCTGTACGCCACTTTTCCCTGAGATAAAAGCGTGTACATGCGCGTTAGTCAATACCCAACCCGCGTATATGTGTTAAAACACTTAAAAATTAAATTTCCTTAATTATGGGTGGAGTTCACGGGTTTTACCTGTTGATTACCTCCTATTGCCTGTGGCCCAACTGTTACCCAACTAAAAAACTAATTGGGATAAGTATAAATACGCTTCTATGGGGAGGCCTTAAGGAGGAAATCAACAACAATCCTTTTCCATAACCAACACCATGATATCTCAAGCAAGAGATATCATAATTTTGTTGTGTTTTATTTCTGCAATTGCAGCAGTTGTAAAATCTCTAAATTTGTGTTTTCAAAAAAATATTATCATTTCCAGATTTTAGAATTTTTGTCATGCTTGGATTTAAAACTAAATGCATGGAGTGATAAGGAAAACTATAACCGGAATGGGTGTTGAAATTTCTTCATGGTATCAGAGCTTGGTTCACTGAAAAGTGCAGTTTGGGACAACAAAGTGAAAATTACAACACGCTGATTTTTACACAGAAAACAGAAACCTTTACCACAGATTTGAAAATTTCAATTTGATAGGACAGTGAAACATGTCTTTGGGTTTGAGAGTTGAAGACAGGTTGGATGAGCAGAACAACTACAATGCGTGGAAGGAGAGAATCCAGAGCATCTTTGAAGATGTAGAAGTCTGGGGCATTCTGGTAAATACCACACAAAACCTAGTAGCATTACTTGTTGACCTTATACAGTTAGTAGAGTTTAACAAAAAGAATGCTAAGGCAAAAAGATTGATTCTGGAAGGAATCAAAGACCATGCCATTCCTCATGTGAGAGGAAAAACTTATGCATATGAGATGTGAACAACCTTGACTAGTCTTTACCAGAGCTCAAATGAAAACAGTAAAATGGTCCTAAAGGAGAAACTGAAAGCCATTAAAATGGCTAAGACTGACAGTGCTACAACATACCTCACAAAGATCACTTCAGTGAGAGATGAGTTGGCAGCCGTAAGTGAGATCATTGCACCCACTGAGTTGGTGAGAATTGCTTTGAATGGTCTTCCCAAGACTTGGGAGAATTTTGTGGATGGCATTGTTGCACAGGAAAACTTTCCCGATTGGGAGAGGTTGTGGGATGATTGCATTCAAAATGAGATAAGAGAGAACCATCTTGGGACAGCCAAACAAGTGGAGGAGGATGACAATGTGGCATTGCTAGCAAGAGGCAAGAAGGACAGAGCAAAGAAGCAAGCTTCCAACAGTGGAGGCAAAAGCAAAGGTAAAGGCAAGCAGCAGAACAAGGAGGACTATTCCAAAGTCAAATGTTGGAATTGTCAAAAGTTGGGACACTATGTTGTTGTGTGTCCGGAGAAGAAGAACAAGAAAGGGAAAGACAAACCCATGGGAGCTTCTACAGAGATAGAGAGCTTCTCAAAGAGATTTGATCGGGAGTTTGGGTTCATAGCTTGTGAGGTCACTAGTGTAGGATCACCTACCATACAAGTTCAAAGGGAATGTGCCTTCCCCGCTACTAGCAGAGCATCTTCTAGGATTTGGTACGTTGACAGTGGCACTTCCCACCACATGACAAGAGTCAGAGAGTACTTCTCAGAGCTTTCAGAGGGTGATACTGATATGGAGGTAGTACTTGGTGATGACAGCATTGTTAGAGCAGTCAGTGTGGGGACATTGACATTTGATAGGGGACTCAAACCTCCCTTGAAAGTGTCAGATGTTCTATATGTGCCTGGAATGAAGAAGAACCTGATATCCATCTCACCACTTGAGGATAGAGGGTATGATGTGTTGTTCAGGAGAGGCCAGGTGCTTATATATCCTAGGGGAACCCCAGCGTCTTCAGCTAGAGAGATTGGTGTGCATCATGCCAAGGTGTACAAGTTCTCATTCCAGCCCCTAATGGCATTGAGTAGCAACACCCGGGAAAGGACTGACAGCAATCTAGCAGTTCAGAGTTGTGTGAGATTTGGTATCGCAGGATGGGGCACATGTATCATGGGGCCTTGAGTACATTGCGAGAGATCACCACTGGTGTGCCAGATTTCAGTTCTGATCACCTTGATGTATGCACAAGATGTGCTATGGGGAAGTTTGCCAGATCCCCTTTTCCCAACAGTGACAACAAAGCGCCTGGGATCCTTGACTTGATTCATACCAATGTGAGTGGTCAGATGTCTCATGTATCCTTGAGTGGCTATGAGTACTATGTTTTATTCATTGATGACCACTCCAGGAAGACCTGGATTTATTTCTTGAAGACCAAGAGTGAGGTCTTCAAGCGGTTTCAAGAGTTCAAAGCTCTTGTGGAGACCCAGACAGGTAGGAGGATCAAGGTCCTCAGGTTAGACAATGGAGGGGAGTATACCCTTGGTGAGTTTGTTGATTTTTGTGCTGAGGCAAGCATTAATGGGGAGTTCACAGTGCCTTACTACCCCCAGCAAAATGGGGTTGCAGAGAGGAAAAACAGATCCATTGCAGGGGTTGCCAAAGCCATGCTTCATGATCAGGGGTTACCTTTATTTTTGTGGGCAAAGGCCTGCAACATTGCTGTGTACTTGCAGAACAGGAATCCACATCGTGCCTTGGGGAATGTGACTCTGGAGGAGGCTTTTTTTGGGAAGAAGCCTGATGTTGGGCACTTTCGTATCTTTGGGTGCCTTACATATTCCTATGTCCCCAAGGAGAATAGGACCAAGCTAGAGCCCACTGTAGACAAGGGCATCTTTGTGGGTTATGGCGAGACCTCGAAAGCTTATCAGATTCATATTCCTGCGCAAAGGAAAGTGGTTGTCAGGTGGGATGTGAAGTTCGAGGAGGAGAGAGATTTCAGGAGGTCATGGGAGTTAAAGTATCCAGAGTCACCAAACTCTCAGGAACAATTGAGTTAGTCACAGGGATCCAGTGGTCAAGGATTAGGAGGTACGTCGATTACAGTGCCAGGGCCATCAATGAGTAGTGGCTCTCAGAGTCAAGTGGGTGGTTCTTCGGGCAGCATGCAGGGCAGTGCGCAGAGTAGTTCATAGGGTAGTCCACTAATGGACAGTTCACATGGTACTTCAGCATCTACAGGCACACGCTCATGCATGAGGTCAGTGGACCGACCTTCAGGAGTTCAAGCCTCTGATGATGATGAGGATTCTTTCACTCCAGTGGGATAAGTATGCTCAGGGAAGAGGAAGCCCAAGTGGCTTCAAGATACCTTGCGCGAGGCCACATCAGTTGCTGGGCCAAAGAGACAGGTTCAAGAGAGTAAACCACCTAAGCGGTTCTATAGTTACATCGCATTGGTCACAAGCATTGTTGACTCCAAGCCTTCTAGTTATGAGGAGGCAACCAGCCAGCAGGTCTAGAGAGAGGCCATGATGGAGGAGTTTTCTTCTATTATGAAGAACGATGTTTGGGAGGTAGTACCGAGGCCTGAAGGTAAATCAGTTGTTACTTCCAGATGGTTCTACAAGATAAAGCATGCTGCAGATGGCAACATCGAGAAGTTAAAGGTGCGATTTGTGGCAAGAGGGTTCTCACAGGTAGAGGGAGTTGACTATGAGGAGAACTTCGCTCTTATAGCTCGATATACATCTATTCTCTCTGTTATATTGATTGTAGCAGAGATGGGTTGGAAGATCTACTAGATGGATGTGAAGACTGCATTTCTCAATGGCTTCATTCAGGAGGAGGTTTATATTGAGCAGCCGCTGGGCTTTGAGGTGCATGGGAAGGAGTCCTTTGAATGCAGGTTGAAAAAGGCACTCTATGGCCTAAAGCAAACTCCTAGAGCTTGGTGCTCGAGGATTGATACATACTTGCTGCAGTTGGGTTTCACAAAGAGTGAGGCTGATCCGAACCTATATTTCATTGTGGTGGGTGAGGAGCCTCTCATTCTGGTGTTGTATGTTGATGACTTGATCATCACTGGTGCAGAGAGACTCATTGAGCGCTGCAAGAGAGATCTTGCTTCAGAGTTTGAGATGAAGGATATCGGCTTGATGCATTATTTTCTGGGATTGGAGGTGGGGCAGGAGGAGGGGCATTTCTTCCTAGGACAAGGGAAGTACATTGTGGATATTCTTAGCAGATTTCACATGGAGGACTGCAAACCCATGTCTACACCTATGATCACTAACTCGAAGAAGCTTCACGCTTCTGATTCCGAGTTGGTGGATCCTACTCTATACAGACAGTGGATTGGTTGTTTGATGTATTTGGTCAACACTCGACCAGATATATGTTTTGTAGTTAACACTATGAGTCATTTCATGTGTGAGCCCAGGAAAGTGCACTGGGTAGCTGCAAAACACATTCTTCGTTACTTACAGGGGACAGTGGATTTTGGTCTGGATTATAGACAACGTGATGGAGTGAGACAAGAAAGGTACACGGATTCAGATTGGGCAGGTTGTGCTTCAAATAGGAAGAGTACTTCCGAGTGTTGTTTCGGGTTGCGTTCAACAGTTGTGTCATGGATCAGCCAGAAACAACAGTCAGTTGCATTGAGAGTTCAGCTGAGGAAGAGTATATGGTTGCTAGCTTGGCTAGTTGTGAGGCCATATGGCTTCGCAAGATGTTGTTTGGTCTATTTGGTCAGGCATTGAGACCTTCAATAATTTTTGTGATAATCAGAGCTGCATAAAATTCATGGAGAATCCAGTTTTTCATAACAGGTCAAAACATATTGAGATCAAGTATCACTTCATTAGAGACTATGTCCAAAAGGGAGGTGTCAAGCTTGAGTACATTTCCACAAATGAGCAAGTAGCGGACATTTTCACCAAAGCCTTACCACGCGGCAAGCATGTATACTTTAGAGACAAGATGGGATTGGTGAGGAACACTTTCCTCGGTAAGAGGGAGTGTTAAAATTTGGGTACCAGAGGACAAGTGGTTCCCTAAGGCTTTGATCTTTGATCTGGAGAGAAGTGTCGAAATTTATTTTTTACTTTTCTAAAGTGACTTTATAAGTGGTAAAGTCAATTTATTTTAAAAGTGACTTTATAAGTGGTAAAGTTACATTCTAATTTAAAAGTGAATTTATAAATGGTAAAGTTACATTCTAATTTAAAGGGACTTTATTAAAGTGAATGAAGAATTAGAAAGTGAAAAAGTGACTATGAAAATAAAAGGCTAAGTGGGATTTTATTTAAGTGGGTGAGTTACAAAATAGAAAGCGAGAATTAAATGCACATTTATTCTCATCCCTAGATCTAAATGAATCTCAGCCATTAGATCTTAGGGTAACTCAAAAGGTCATTTAGAGACTAAAAGGAGAAGAGAAGAGGAAAAGATCATTCATTCTTTCATGAGCATTTGAGAAAAAGAGAAGAGAGAGCAAGGAGAAAATTTCTGAGCAGTGAGGAAGTGAAGGAAAGCAGCAAGAAGACATTTCAGTGAATCTAGGCAGCAGCATTTATTGGCACGCATCCCAAGGAAAAACCGTATAGCAAGAGAAAGGCACAAAAATTGAGGAAGAGGGACAGCAAGTTTTGGGCACATTTTTCGAGGCTGGCTGTACAACATTTAATGCTATTTTATTGCTGTAAAAATTTCTGTTTTGGCTGTTTGTTGATTGGCATGATTTTCGAGGTGGAGTTCAAGCACAGAAATCGAGATAAGTTGTAATTTGTGGTTGCTGGAATTTTTACTGTGTATTTCAGTTTCTCTGTAAAAGAATTTTCAGAAATAAAGATGAGCTCTCAAACTGATAACCGGAGTGGGGGTTGAAATTTCTTCATCTCACACATAGTTCGAAATCTGAAGCTGGAAGATGTTGGGAATTGTAACTAGGTTCAGTCTTCATTTAATGTATTAGAGTCATCTTGTAATGTACTTGTCAAAAGAATAAAGAAAATAGTTATGATTATTATTATTGTGACTTATTAAAGCACGAGTTTCATGATTGGGTCACCATGTTTTTAGGTCAACGTCCCCATTGAGGACTTCTAGGATTTATTCTGAGCCAATAGGGTCATCGTACTTTTAAAGAGACTGTTCTTGGGCTTTTGAATCATGTTAAAAGGTTAAGTATTGAGTCAAATGTAATTTGTGTATCCTCCACACCAAGTTGGCCTAAAAGAGATCAAGTCGGCCTAAGGACACTAATTCAACCTCACATAGAGCCTATAAATACAAGCACATCGAATTCGTTTGGAACACACTCTCTCAAAAGAAGCTAGATATCTCTTGTAGTTGGGAAAAGTGCGAAGTCTGAAGTCGGGAAGCCAAAAGAAGTGCGAGTTGGGTGGAGTCTAAGGAGAAGAAAAAATCGAAATTTTGGTGTCTCTCTCTGTTTCGTGCCCTGGATTGGCAGATCCAAATCTTCCAAGTTTCACTATTGTCAGACATTGTTACCTAGTCGAAGTTGCTGGAAAGGGGTCGAAATTCTGGGAAGCTGACTTTGTGGAGGGAAGGTCTAGTCTTCCTTTAGGGTGAGGAGTCTTAAAGAATACTATTGAAAGGAAGAATTTATTGACTGTGTTTTCCCCTAGAGGGGGGTTTTTTCGTAGTATAGTGCCTACATATGATGTCTATTGTTTTATATGTTGCTACTTTGGTAATTGCTTGATGAAATAAAAGAAAGAAGATATAAAGAATCGTAATAACAACAAACATCACAAGTAATTATCAAGAATAAGAAAATCTTTCTGCCTTTCTGGTTTTCTAACATGGTATCAGAGCTTTGTTGAAGAAAGAAGAAAAAGGCAGTCTCAAGCACCTAATCAAGGAACCATTCAAAATATTATCTCAGGGAATAAATGTACTATATTCAAGGAAGATATCTAATACAATCCAAGGGAGAGAACAAACTTGAAGGGGCCTCAAACTACAGGTCCTGGAAGAAGAGGATTGACCTCATCCTTGAAAAGAACAAGCTATTAGACTTGGTCAAAGGAAAAGTAAAGAAGCCTACAGAGGATTCCAGTGATGTTGAAAAAGTGAAATTTAGGGAACTAGAATTGGTGGCCATGACCCTAATGGTAGAAGGAATAAATGAGAACCTTGTCCCATTCATAGCTAACATCGAATTCGACAACCAGATTCGTAGGACACGTGGCAGCCATATTTGGCAACATTGGTTCGCCTAATGGTGCAAATCTTGGTGATAAGTGTCACCACTAAGGCGATGCCACGTGGCAAAGACAATGACAACATGATGTCCTTTTGGAGGTCGACATTTCAGAGGTTGGAGTTTTTGTAACTCTTGTCTAATTGTTTTAAATAAATGTTTTGATCCGATGAAAGGGGCGAGAAAATACAAAGGGAGATAGGCCCCCAACAAGTCCTAAAGGGCTTAGCACCTAAAACATAGGCCATTGGTCACGGCACCCAGTCCCATGGTGAAAAACAAGAGAGGCTAACCTAGAGGGGCTTGAAATCTCTCGTTTTTGTAACAACAAAATAATAAGAAGTTACGATATGTGGGGAGCCCTGGAATTGCAGCACGGTGGAATATGAAGCCACTGGTCATAGGTAGTGGTCCTATGGAGGGAAAACAGGAAAAGGGGCCAAGCAAGAAGGACCTAAAGGCACTTTGGAATATGGTAATATCATAACTTTGTTTTTATAAAAGTTACGATGAGTGGAGTTCTGATACAACAGTACATAGAGGTGAACGACAAATGGGTCGGCAACTAGAGATTAAATGCAAGTCAGAGGAGTTTATTAATGGAGTTAATGGCATCTGCAAAGATGCCTGTGTCAAGGCAACGAGGACAATGATTCACAGAGAATACCTGTTGGGATTGTCCTAATGTTGAAAGAAAGACATCTCTGATCTCCTGTGCACGCATTATACACTTAAATGAGGAGCAAAGAAGCCATGTTGAAGTACGTGTCAAGCTCTATGTGTGCTATGAATTAGAGATGAAAAGACTTGTTGGGGTGTGCAAGTGGACTGAGATTAAATTCTCAGCATGGAGAATCTCACAAAGAGTCAATATAGCGCTCAGGATGAAGAAATTTCAACCCCCACTCCGGTTATTAGTTTTCCTTATCACTCTATGCATTTAGTTTTAAATCCACGCATGATAAAAATTCTAAAATCTGGAAATGACAATAATTTTCTGAAAACACAAATTTAGAGATTTCACAACTGTTGAAATTGTAGAAATAAAACACAACAAAATTATGACAGCCACACACAGAAAATAACACAGCGATTTTTGGTCAATGTGACCCTGGGAAAACCCCCTACAACTCTTGGGGAAAACTAGTTTGAGAGCTCTTCTTTATTTCTAAAAATGCTTTTACAGAGAGTGAAATACACAGTAAAAATTCCAGCAACCACAAATTATAACTTATCTTGATTTTCGTGCTTGAACTCCACCTCGAAAATCGTGCCAATCAGCAAACATCCAAAACAAGAATTTTCCAGCAATAAAACAGTATTAAATGTTGCATGGCCAGCCTCGAAAACGTGCCTAGAACTTGTTTTCCCTCTTCCTCTATTTCTATGCCTTTCCCCTGTTGTACGGTTTTTCCTTGGGATGCGTGCCAATAAATGTTGCTGCCCATATTTGCTTAAATGTCTTCTTGTTGCTCTTCTTCACTTCCTCACTCCTCAGAAATTTTCTCCTTGCTCTCTCTTCTCTTCTCCTTTTATTCTCTAAATGACCTTTTGGGTCACCCTAAAATCTAATGGCTGAGATTCATTTAGATCTAGGGATGAGAATAAATGTGCATTTAATTCTCACTTTCTATTTTTTAACTCACCCACTTAAATAAAGACCCACTTAGCCTTTTTATTTCCACAGTCACTTTTTCACTTTCTAATTCTTCATTGACTTTAATAAAGTGACCTTTAAATTAGAATGTAAATTTACCACTTATAAAGTCACTTTTAAATTAGAATGTAACTTTACCACTTATAAAGTCACTTTTAAATTAAATTGACTTTACCACTTATAAAGTCACTTTAGGAGAAGAGTAAAAAATAAATTTGGACACTTTTCCCTAGCCCAAAGATCAAAGCCTTAGGGAACCACTTGTCCTCTGGTACCCAAATTTTAACACTCCCTCTTACCGAGGAAAGTGTTCCTCACCACTCCCATCTTGTCTCTGAAGTAGACATGCTTGCCCCGTGGTAAGGCTTTGGTGAAAATATCTGCTACCTGCTCATTTGTGGAAATATATTCAAGCTTGACAACTCCCTTTTGGACATAGTCTCTAATGAAGTGATACTTGATCTCAATATGCTTTGACCCTATCATGAAAAATTGGATTCTCCGTAAGTTTTATGTAACTTTGATTATCACAGTAAATTATTGAAGGTCTCAATGCCTGACTAAATAGACCAAACAACATCTTGCGAAGCCATATGGTCTCACAACTAGCCAAACTAGCAGCCATATACTCTGCCTCAGCTGAACTCAATGCAACTGACTATTGTTTCTGCCTGATCTACTACACAGTTGCCAAACCCAACCCAAAACAACACCTGGAAGTACTCTTCCTATCTGAAGCACAACTTGCCCAATCTGAATCTATGTACCTTGCCAGTCTCACTCCATCACCTTGTCTATAATCCAGACCAAAATCCATAGTCCCCTGCAAGTAACGAACACTGTGTTTTGCAGCCACCCAATGCACTCTCCTAGGTTCACACATGAACTGAATCATAGTGTTAACTGCAAAACATATATCTGGTCAAGTGTTGACCAAATACATCAAACAACCAATCTGCTATCTGTATAGAGGAGGATCCACCAACTCAGAATCAGAAGCGTGAAGCTTCTTCCAGTTAGTGATCATAGGTGTAGACATGGGTTTGCAGTCCTCCATGTTAAATCTGCTAAGAATATCACAATGTACTTCCATTGTCCCAGGAAGAAATGCCCCTCCTACCACTCCTCCAATCCCAGAAAATAATGCATCAAGCCGATATCCTTAATCTCAAACTCTGAAGCAAGATCTCTCTTGCAACCCTCAATGAGTCTCTATGCACCAGTGATGATCAAGTCATCAACATACAACACCAGAATGAGAGGCTCCTCACCCATCACAATGAAGTATAGATTCAGATCAGCCTCACTCTTTTTGAAACCCAACTGCTGCAAGTATGTATCAATCCTAGAGTACCAAGCTCTAGGAGCTTGCTTCAGGTCATAGAGTGTCTTTTTCAATTTGCATACATGGGACTCCTTCCCATGCCCTCAAAGCCCTGCAGTTGCTCAATATAAACTTCCTCCTGAATGAAGCCATTGAGAAATGCGGTCTTCACAACCATCTAGTGGATCTTCCAACCCATCTCTGTTGCAATCGATATAATGGAGTGAATAGATGTATACCGAGCTACCGAAGCAAAGGTCTCCTCATAGTCAACTCCCTCTACCTGTGAGAACCCTCTCGCCAAAAATCGAGCCTTGAACTTCCCGAAGCTGCCATCTGTAGCATGATTTATCTTGTAGAGCCATCTGGAAGTAACATCTGATTTACCTTCAGGCCTCGGCACTACCTCCCAAACATTGTTCTTCATAATAGAAGAATACTCCTTTATCATGGCCTCTCTCGGGACTTGCTGGCTAGTTGCCTCCTCATACCTAGAAGGCTCGAAGTCAACAATGCTTGTTACCAATGCCATGTAATTACAAAACCGCTCACGTGGTTTAATCTCTCTAACCTGTCTCTTTGGCCCAACAACTGATGTGGCCTCGCACAAGGTATCTTGAAGCCACTTGGGCTTCCTCTTCCCTGAGCATACTTCTCCCACCGGAGTGAAAGAATCCTCATCATCATCAGAAGCTTGAACTCCTGAAGGTCTACCAACTTACCTCTTGTTGAAGTACCGTGCGAACTGTCCATTAGTGGACCACCCTCTGAACTGCTCTGTGGACTGCCCTGCATGCTGCTCGAAGAACCACCCACCTGACTCTGAGAGCCACTGCTCACTGATGGACTTGACACTATAGTCGATGTACCTCCTGATCCCTGACCACTAGATGCCTGTGACTAACTCAGCTACTCCTGAGGGTCTGGTGACTCTAGATACTCGACTCTCGTGACCTCTTGAAAGCTCTCTCCTCCTCAAACTTCACATCCCGCCTGACAACCACATTCCTCTGCATAGGAATATAAACCCGATAAGCTTTCGAGGTCTCTCTATAACCCACAAAGATGCCCTTTTTTGCAGTGGGCTCTACCTTGGTCCTGTTCTCCTTGGGGACATAGGAATATGTAAGGCACCCAAAGATATGAAAGTGCCCAACATCAGGCTTCTTCCTAGAAAAACCTCCTCCGCAGGCACATTCCCCAAGGCATGATGTGGACTCCTGTTCTGCAAGTACACAGTAGTGTTGCAGGCCTCTGCCCACAAAAATAAAGGTAACCCCTGATCATGAAGCATGGCTTTGGCAGCCCCTGCAATGGATCTGTTCTTCCTCTCTGCAACCCCATTCTGCTAGGGGTAGTAAGGAACTATGAACTCCCTCCTAATCCCTGACTCAGCACAAAAATCAACAAACTCGCCAAGGGTATACTCCCCTACATTGTCCGACCTGAGGACCTTGATCTTCCTACCTATCTAGGTCTCCACAAGAACTTTGAACTCATGAAACCGCTTGAAGACCTCACTCTTGGTCATCAAGAAATAAATCCAGGTCTTCCTGGAGTGGTCATCAATGAAAAAAACATAGTACTCATAGCCACTCAAGGATACATGACACATCCGACCACTCACATCGGTATGAATCAAGTCAAGGATCCTGGTCGCTCTGTTGTCACTACTGGGAAAAGGGGATTAGGAAAACTTCCCCATAGCACATCCTCTGCATACATCAAGGTGATCAGAACTTAAATTTGGCACACCAGTGGTGATCTCCCGCAATGTACTCAAGGCCCCATGATACATGTGCCCCATCCTGCATTGCCAAATCTCACGCAACTCTGAACTGCTAGATCTACTGTCAGTCCTGTCCCAGGTGCTGCTAATTAATGCCATTAGGGGGCTGGAATGAGAACTTATACACCTTGCATGGTGCACGCCAATCTCTCTAGCTGAAGAAGCTGGAGTTCCCCTAGGATATTTAAGCACCTGCCCTCTCCTAAACAACACATCATACCCTCTATCCTCAAGTGCTCAGACGGATATCAGGTTCTTCTTCATTCCAGGCACATATAGAACATCTAACACTTTCAAGGGAGGTTTAGGTCCCTATCAAATGTCAATGTCCCCACACTGACTGCTTTAACAACGCTGTCATCACCAAGTGCTACCTCCATATCAGTATCACCCTCTGAAAGCTCTGAGAAGTACTCTATGACTCCTGTCATGTGGCAGGAAGCGCCACTGTCAACATACCAAATGCTAGAAGATGCTCTGCTAGTAGTAGGGAATGCACACTCCCTCTGAACTTGTATGGTAGGTGATCCTACACTAGTGGCCTCACAAGCTATGAACCCAAACTCCTGACCAAAGCTCTCTATCTCTGCAGAAGTTGCCATGGGTTTGTCTTTCCCTTTCTTATTCTTTTTCTTCGGACACACAACAGCATAGTGTCCCAACTTTTGACAATTCCAACATTTGATTTTAGAATAGTCCTTCTCCTTGTTTTGTTGTTTACCTTTTACCTTTGCCTTTGCCTCCACTATTGGAAGCTTGCTTCTTTGCTCTGCCCTTCTTGCCTCTTGCTAACAATTCCACATTGTCATCCTCCTCCACCTATTTGGCTGCCCCAAGATGGTTCTTTCTGATCTCATTCTAAATGCAATCATCCCACAACCTCTCTCAATCAAGAAGGTTTTCCCGTGCAACAATGCCATCCACAAAATTCTCCCAAGTCTTGGGAAGACCATTCAAAGCAATTCTCACCAACTCAGTGTGTGCAATGATCTCACCTACAGCTGCCAACTCATCTCTCATTGAAGTGATCTTTGTCAGGTATGTTGTAGCACTATCAGTCTTAGCCATTTTAATGGCCTTTAGTTTCTCCTTTAAGACCATTTTTCTATTTTCATTTGAGCTCTGGTAAACACTGGTCAAGGCTGTCCACATCTCATGTGCATAAGTCTTTCCTCTCACGTGAGGATTGACATGGTCTTTGATTCCTTCCAGAATCAATCTTTTTGCCTTAGCATTCTTTTTGTTAAACTCTGCCAACTGTACAGGGTTAGGAGGTACTACTACTAGGTTCTGTGTGGTATTTACCATAATGCCCCAAACTTCAACTTCCTCAAAGATGCTCTGAATTCTCTCCTTCCATGCACTGTAGTTGTTCTGCCCATCCAACCTGTCTTCCACTCTCATACCCAAAAACATGTTTCACTGTCCTACCAAACTGAAATTTTCAAATCTGTGGTAAAGGTTTCTGTTTTCCGTGTAAAAATCAGTTTGATGTAATTTTCACTTTGTTGTCCCAAACTGCACTTTTCAGCCAACCAAGCTCTGATACCATGAGGAAATTTCAACCCCCACTCTAGTTATCAGTTTTCCTTATCACTCCATGCATTTAGTTTTAAATCCAAGCATGATAAAAATTCTAAAATTTGGAAATGACAATAATTTTCTGAAAACACAAATTTAGAGATTTCATAACTGCTGAAATTGCAGAAATAAAACATAGGGACATTATGACAGCCACACACAGAAAATAACACAGTGATTTTTGGTCAATGTGACCTTGGAAAAATCCCCTACAAATCTTGGGGAAAACCAGTTTGAGAGCTCTTCTTTATTTTTGAAAATGCTTTTACAGAGAAATTGAAATACACAGTAAAAATTCCAACAACCACAAATTACAACTTATCTTGATTTTCGTGCTCGAACTCCACCTTCAAAATTGTTCCAATCAGTAAACAGCAAAAACAGAAATTTTCCAGCAATAAAATAGCATTAAATGATGTACGACCAGCCTCGAAAAACGTGCCCAAAACTTGTTGTCCCTCTTCCTCAATTTCTATGCATTTCTCCTGCTGTACGATTCTTCCTTGGGATGCGTGCCAATAAATGTTGCTGCCCAAAATCGCTGAAATGTCTTCTTGCTGCTCTCCTTCACTTCCTCACTGCTTAGAGATTTTCTCCTTGCTCTCTCTTCTCTTTCTCCCAAATGCTCATGAAAGAATGAATTGATTTTTTCCTCTTCTTTTCTCCTTTTATTCACTAAATGACCTTTTGGGTTACTCCTAAGATCTAATGGTTGAGATTCATTTATATCTCTGGATGATAATACATGTGCATTTAATTCTCACTTTCTATTTTTTTAACTCACCCACTTAAATAAAGACCCACTTAGCCTTTTTATTTGCATAGTCACTTTTTCACTTTCTAATTCTTCATTGACTTTAATAAAGTGACCTTTAAATTAGAATGTAACTTTACCACTTATGAAGTCACTTTTATATTAGAATGTAACTTCACCACTTATAAAGCCACTTTTAAATTAGAATGTAACTTTTACCACTTATAAAGTCACTTTTAAATTAAATTGACTTTACGGCTTATAAAGTCACTTTAGTAGAAAAGTAAAAAATAAATTTGGAAACTTTTCCCTAGGCCAAAGATGGAAGCCTTAAGGAACCACTTGTCCTCTAGTACCCAAATTTTAACACAGGAGCCCATCCTTATGTGTAATGCAGTAGCAAAATTGTAGCATTAGACGCAACAGCAACATGGAGGAGCCTTATGAAGGTACACTCGAGAAGTGTGGAAATAGGAAGAAAAGAAAACATTGAGCAGTGTGCAGCAGATGAACAAAACTAGGGATTGCCATTGAGCAAAGTGGGCGATGAAAGTGTTTATGTGAATGCGCTGAAGAGTGTGGAGTTGAGAGTGAGTTGTGTAATTCGGCCAAGTGTTGAACTGAAGCAAATTGCTACAGAGAGCCTATGCGAGAGAAGAGTATATGCAGTGGTGAGAAGAGGATAGTGTGTTGTTGTGTGAAGCCGAGAGAGCCTGTGGAGTAGTAGATAACCGAGCGCAGAAGTTTATGCAGTGAACCAGATTGGTATTTCTCTGTATGTGTAGTTTCCTTTGTTTTCAATTTGAAAATTGTATGAAAGGTAGAACACTTGCTAGAGTAGGTGGTGCCCAGGTTTTATAAGAGGTTGGTGCCTCTTGGAAAGTGGGTGCTTCCTATCCTAAGGGGTTCGGTGCCTCTTGTGAGTGGGTTCTCCCAAACAAACTAACGTGATTAAATAGGTGTTTAATTTACATCATAACAACAAACTGATTGGTGGGTTTTTCCCTTTGGGTTTCCACGTAAAAATATTGGTGTCAATATGTGTATGTTGCTCATGTGATGGATTGTATGCACATATGAATGACTCATCTTACTGCTCATTTGTATTATATATGAATGCACTAATAAGTAATAGACAATAGAGGAAAGAACTAAAGATGTATTCATAAAAAAAATTAAGAATCTCACTATTACTGATCCTCGAACCCCCCCCCCCCTTGTAATTCCTTATTCCAACAATTTCTATCTAATTGTTTTCACAATGTTTGAGGTTGGGATGATGGAAGAACTAGATGACCCCCAAAATGAGAAGAACAAGAGCAATAACCACACAGATCAAGCTTTTGAAATCTTGCATTTCATGGTTTTTTTTACATGGAGACTTTGTTTGTTGTACTTTTGTTGCTAAAAAGACAATAAGTAAATCATTAAAAACCCATATCAAGGCCACCATACAAAACCCATGTTTTGAGTTGCAACTTGTACCACAGATTTAAATTTAGTGTCATACAAAAATATGGATGGGAAAAATGATTGTATTATCCAATCGTTAATGTCCATTATCAAAACTGATGATGCATGCCTAGAGTATCCCCTAAATCTGTGTAGAATGTCCTTGAAAACTGCTTAGAACATCTCTAAAACTTGTCCATAAAATCCCCGAAATCTATTTAGAATGCCCTTGAAGTCTGCTCAGAATGCCTTGGGGATAGTCAGCACATCCTTGAGTGCTTGATGAAGTCCCGAATAGTTTGGGGATGTTTTGAGGGTTCTCCAAGTTGTTCCCAAAATGTTGGAATTGGGATTACAACAGTTTTTTTGTGGGGAGAAGTGTTGGTGCAACATCGCAATGCATCATGACCTTACCCATAATTAATGTCCGAACAAATATTTATATGTCATAACTTCACATCCCGCCTGACAACCAGATTCCTCTGCATAGGAATATAAACCCGATAAGCTTTCGAGGTCTCTCTATAACCCACAAAGATGCCCTTTTTTGCAGTGGGCTCTAGCTTGGTCCTATTCTCCTTGGGGACATAGGAATATGTAAGGCACCCAAAGATACGAAAGTGCCCAACATCAAGCTTCTTCCCAGAAAAACCTCCTCCGCAGGCACATTCCCCAAGGCATGATGTGGACTCCTGTTCTACAAGTACACAGTAGTGTTGCAGGCCTCTGCCCACAAATATAAAGGTAACCCCTGATCATGAAGCATGGCTTTGGCAGCCCCTGCAATGGATCTGTTCTTCCTCTCTGCAACTCCATTTTGCTGGGGGTAATAAGGAACTATGAACTCCCTCCTAATGCCTGACTCAGCACAAAAATCAACAAACTCACCAAGGGTATACTCCCCTACATTGTCCGACCTAAGGACCTTGATCTTCCTACCTATCTAGGTCTCCACAAGAACTTTGAACTCATGAAACCACTTGAAGACCTCACTCTTGGTCTTCAAGAAATAAATCCAGGTCTTCCTGGAGTGGTCATCAATGAATAAAACATAGTACTCATAGCCACTCAAGGATACATGAGACATCCAACCACTCACATCAGTATGAATCAAGTCAAGGATCCCGGTCGCTCTGTTGTCACTGCTGGGAAAATGGGATCAGGCAAACTTCCCCATAGCACATCCTCTGCATACATCAAGGTGATTAGAATTTAAATTTGGCACACCAGTGGTGATCTCCCGCAATGTACTCAAGGCCCCATGATACATGTGCCCCATCCTGCATTGCCAAATCTCACGCAACTTTGAACTACTAGATCTGCTGTCAGTCCTGTCCCGGGTGCTGCTAATTAATGCCATTAGGGGCTGGAATGAGAACTTATACACCTTGGCATGGCGCACACCAATCTCTCTAGCTGAAGAAGCTGGAGTTCCCCTAGGATATTTAAGCACCTGCCCTCTCCTAAACAACACATCATACCCTCTATCCTCAAGTGCTCAGACGGATATCAGGTTCTTCTTCATTCCAGGCACATATAGAACATCTGACACTTTCAAGGGAGGTCTAGGTCCCCTATCAAATGTCAATGTCCCCACACCGACTGCTCTAGCGACGCTGTCATCACCAAGTGCTACCTCCATATCAGTATCACCCTCTGAAAGCTCTGAGAAGTACTCTATGACTCCTGTCATGTGGCAGGAAGCGCCACTGTCAACATACCAAATGCTAGAAGATGCTCTGCTAGTAGTAGGGAATGCACACTCCCTCTGAACTTGTATGGTAGGTGATCCTACACTAGTGGCCTCACAAGCTATGAACCCAAACTCCTGATCAAAGCTCTCTATCTCTGCAGAAGTTGCCATGGGTTTGTCTTTCCCTTTCTTATTCTTTTTCTTCGGACACACAACAGCATAGTGTCCCAACTTTTGACAATTCCAACATTTGATTTTGGAATAGTCCTTCTCCTTGTTTTGTTGTTTACCTTTTACCTTTGCCTTTGCCTCCACTATTGGAAGCTTGCTTCTTTGCTCTGCCCTTCTTGCCTCTTGCTAACAATTCCACATTGTCATCCTCCTCCACCTATTTGGCTGCCCCAAGATGGTTCTTTCTGATCTCATTCTAAATGCAATCATCCCACAACCTCTCTCAATCGGGAAGGTTTTCCCGTGCAACAATGCCATCCACAAAATTCTCCCAAGTCTTGGGAAGACCATTCAAAGCAATTCTCACCAACTCAGTGGGTCCAATGATCTCACCTACAGCTGCCAACTCATCTCTCATTGAAGTGATCTTTGTCAGGTATGTTGTAGCACTATCAGTCTTAGCCATTTTAATGGCCTTTAGTTTCTCCTTTAAGACCATTTTTCTATTTTCATTTGAGCTCTGGTAAAGACTGGTCAAGGCTATCCACATCTCATATGCATAAGTCTTTCCTCTCACGTGAGGATTGACATGGTCCTTGATTCCTTCTAGAATCAATCTTTTTGCCTTAGCATTCTTTTTGTTAAACTCTGCCAACTGTACAGGGTTAGGAGGTACTACTACTAGGTTTTGTGTGGTATTTACCATAATGCCCCAAACTTCAACTTCCTCAAAGATGCTCTGAATTCTCTCCTTCCATGCACTGTAGTTGTTCTGCCCATCAAACCTGTCTTCCACTCTCACACCCAAAGACATGTTTCACTGTCCTACCAAACTGAAATTTTCAAATCTGTGGTAAAGGTTTCTGTTTTCCGTGTAAAAATCAGCTTGATGTAATTTTCACTTTGTTGTCCCAAACTGCACTTTTCAGCCAACCAAGCTCTGATACCATGAGGAAATTTCAACCCCCACTCCGGTTATCAGTTTTCCTTATCACTCCATGCATTTCGTTTTAAATCCAAGCATGATAAAAATTCTAAAATCTGGAAATGACAATAATCTTCTGAAAACACAAATTTAGAGATTTCATAACTGCTGAAATTGCAAAAATAAAACACAGGGACATTATGACAGCCACACACAGAAAATAACACAGTGATTTTTGGTCAATGTGACCCTGGAAAAACCCCCTACAACTCTTGGGGAAAACCAGTTTGAGAGCTCTTCTTTATTTTTGAAAATGCTTTTACAGAGAAATTGAAATACACAGTAAAAATTCCAACAACCACAAATTACAACTTATCTTGATTTTCGTGCTTGAACTCCACCTTGAAAATTGTTCCAATCAGCAAACAGCAAAAACAGAAATTTTCCAGGAATAAAATAGCATTAAATGATGTACGACCAGCCTCGAAAAACGTGCCCAAAACTTGTTGTCCCTCTTCCTCAATTTCTATGCATTTCTCCTGTTGTACGATTCTTCCTTGGGATGCCTGCCAATAAATGTTGCTGCCCAAAATCGCTGAAACGTCTTCTTGCTGCTCTCCTTCACTTCCTCACTGTTTAGAGATTTTCTCCTTGCTCTCTCTTCTCTTTCTCTCAAATGCTCATGAAAGAATGAATTGATCTTTTCCTCTTCTTTTCTCCTTTTATTCACTAAATGACCTTTAAATTAGAATGTAACTTTACCACTTATGAAGTCAATTTTATATTAGAATGTAACTTCACCACTTATAAGCCACTTTTAAATTAGAATGTAACTTTACCACTTATAAAGTCACTTTTAAATTAAATTGACTTTACCACTTATAAAGTGATTTTAGTAGAAAAGTAAAAAATAAATTTGGACAATTTTCCCTAGGCCAAAGATGGAAGCCTTAGGGAACCACTTGTCCTCTGGTACCCAAATTTTAACACAGGAGCCCATCCTTATGTGTAATGCAGTAGCCAAATTGTAGCATCAGACACAACAGCAACATGGAGGAGCCTTACGAAGGTACACTCGAGAAGTGTGGAAATAGGAAGAAAAGAAAACATTGAGCAGTGTGCAGCAGATGAACAAAACTAGGGATTGCCATTGAGCAAAGTGGGGGGAGACAGTGTTTATGTGAATGCGCTGAAGAGTGTGGAGTTGAGAGTGAGTTGTGTAATTCGGCCAAGTGTTGAACTGAAGCAAATTGCTACAGAGAGCCTATGCGAGAGAAGAGTATATGCAGTGGTGAGCAGAGGATAGTGTGTTGTTGTGTGAAGCCGAGAGAGCCTGTGGAGTAGTAGAGAACCGAGAGCAGAAGTTTATGTAGTGAACCAGATTGGTATTTCTTTGTATATGTAGTTTCCTTTGTTTTCAATTTGAAAATTGTATGAAAGGTAGAACACTTGCTAGAGTAGGTGGTGCCCAGGTTATATAAGAGGTTGGTGCCTCTTGGAAAGTGGGTGCTTCCTATCCTAAGGGGTTCGGTGCCTCTTGTGAGTGGGTTCTCCCAAACAAACTAATGTGATTAAATAGGTGTTTAATTTACATCATAACAACAAACTGATTGGTGGGTTTTTCCCTTTGGGTTTCCACGTAAAAATATTGGTGTCAATATGTGTATGTTGCTCATGTGATGGATTGTATGTACATATGAATCACTCATCTTACTGCTCATTTGTATTATGTATGAATGCACTAATAAGTAATAGACAATAGAGGAAAGAACTAAAGACGTATTCATAAAAAAAATTAAGAATCTCACTATTACTGATCCTCAAACCCCCCCCCCTTGTAATTCCTTAGTCCAACAACTTCTATCTAATTGTTTTCACAATGTTTGAGGTTGGGATGATGGAAGAACTAGATGAACCCCAAAATGAGAAGAACAAGAGCAATAACCACACAGATCAAGCTTTTGAAATCTTGCATTTCATGGTTTTTTTTACATGGAGACTTTGTTTGTTGTACTTTTGTTGCTAAAAAGACAATAAGTAAATCATTAAAAACCCATATCAAGGCCACCATACAAAACCCATGTTTTGAGTTGCAACTTGTACCACAGATTAAAATTTAGTGTCATACAAAAATATGGATGGGAAAAATGATTGTATTATCCAATCGTTAGTGTCCATTATCAAAACTGATGATGCATGCCTAGAGTATCCCCTAAATCTGTGTAGAATGTCCTTGAAAATTGCTTAGAACATCTCTAAAACTTGTCCATAAAATCCCCGAAATCTATTTAGAATGCCCTTGAAGTCTACTCAGAATGCCTTGGGGATAGTCAGCACATCCTTGAGTGCTTGATGAAGTCCCGAATAGTTTGGGGATGTTTTGAGGCTTCTCCAAGTTGTCCCCAAAATGTTGGAATTGGGATTACAACGGTTCTTTTGTGGGGGGAAGTGTTGGTGCAACATCGCAATGCATCATGACCTTACCCATAATTAATGTCTGACCAAATATTTATATGTCATAATATGAGATGGGGATGGTCACATGTGAATATTACACCATTCTCAACACCATCCCCTTAGTTGAATATATGGCTATAAATAAAATGGTAAATAAGTTGTTGGGTTTATAGATACCCAAATCAATACAAGGGTTAGTCATTTCCTAGTGGCTAAAATACAAAATTTAGTGGGTTTATCTTTACTCAACTCAAAATATGGTAGGTCTTGTTCACAACTACACTTAATGTTGAACGCATGCTACATATTGAAGATGCAACCCTTTTTGAATGTTATATCTCCAACACTAACACAATTGCTCAACCTTGTGAATATGGCCTTTGGCAGAGGTATACTTCCTACTTTTTAGTTGTTAGCCATGCAAAGGTGACACATGGCATCTTCAAGTGGTGACATGTGGTAGCTTCTGAGATCGAGAAATGGCAATAGGATCAAGGCACATGCATGAGAGGTTAGTGCACATGCATGAGAGGTTAGTGCACATGCATGAGATTGGAGTGAGGTGGCATGTGTTGGAGTCGATTGGGTGTGTGCCTGAGTCAACTAGGCACACTCATGAGTAAATTGGAAACAACTAGGATGCATGGAACAATTTTGGAGTGAGGTGGCACATGGATGAGTTAACAAGGTGGATGGTTGAGTTAACTGGGTGCATACTTGAGTCCACCTGGGACACATGCTTTAGTTGAGGAGATAATTGCACACGTGTGAGTTATTGTTGAGTTAACTAGGTGCATGGATAAGTTAACTAGAAGGCCACTTGAGTGCATTAAGGAGAGAACTAAGGTGTCGACACTAGTGGACTAAACTTAAAGTACATGGCTACTTCACCTTAGTGTTTCATTAGTTTAACAAAGCACATCTCAAGTAAACTAGAGTGCATGGGGGGTGACTCCACTTAGACAAAGTGCATGCCTTACTTCACCACTCATTCACCAGCGAAACCAAGTGCATGGCTATCTCAACTCCACCTAATTTTTGTGTATGGGAATCCTCACTATAATCCATCATTAAGTCAACAATGCGTGTATCTACTTGGGCTAGGTTGGAATTTCTCTACAATAGTAGCATTTCTCTTTCATTCTTCTTGTTTTATTCTGACTTCTTGTATTTTGTGTAGGGGATATTGTTGGACTTATTTTGTATTTGTTGTCTCGATGATGTATTTGACCTCTTAGCTAATGCAAAATAAAATTTGTTTATGTTATTTCTCTAGGTCGTGGAACGTGTCGATGCATTGTTGATTCTTTGCGCGGTCTTCTTGAAGTTTCTTAGGCCTTTGTTCTTGTAATATTTACCACTTAAGGGTGCTTTTTCTATCTCCTTTTCTTTACCATTTATAAGCTACTATAAAATAAATTTTCCACCAAGTCATTTCAAATTCTTCTTATAACATTTTTTGGTTCCTTGATTGCATCCTAGAGATTATTTCTTGTGTTGTTTTTATATGTATATTATACAGATCCACAGGGTAATTTCAACACATGAGCAATTAGGGATACCCTCTAAGGTTGGAAAAGTACTACCTTAAACAGGGAGGAGATTTGTTGGTGGCAAGTTGCGAAAAGTCTCCTATATGTCAACTCTGATATTTCATTGCAGATTTATGGAGTTATTCATTTTCCTATAGTGCATATTTCTATGCTAATAGGGTTGAAAATGTAATTACGCACTAACTCCAGTGATCGAAAGGTAGGCTTCATGAGTCGCATCACAATATAGTGAAGCATCCACTAGATGTGAAAATTTTTGAATCTACACATCAGAAATCCTACTGCAATCACTCATTTATCATCTCCTACTTGGTTTACATTCAACAAGTTATTTAATTTTTTAAACAATGATGAAAATCACTACTGCAGACCACAATGACATATGGATCATAATCTGAAATAGCTATGAGACAAGCACACAAGGGACACCGTTATTTTTGGACAATATATCCCCGGAAAAACCCAATGTGGGAAAACTAGTGGATCAACTCTGAGGATTTTCAATTATTAAGCAGTAGTTTTGAATACAACTTTGGATGCCCTCTCGGCAATCTAGTTACAGAGATAAAATACACTGGCATAAACCTAAGTGAGATTACCTCACTTCACCTAGCAAAATCCCTCCGATCCGGCAACAAAACTGACTATCCCCGGCTACAACTAATCTACCCCTTCACAGTAGTTGTGTGGCCCTGCGTGGAGCTCTCTGAGGCTCTAGGTCAACTTTGAACTGGTCTCACTGCCTCCTGGAGCTCTGACCTCAGCTTTCTCTAATGATCCCGTTGCTTCCCGGCTGAATTCGGACTTTTGCAAGAGGACAAATATTCCTCTGCGCTACTCTGCGTGGACCCTCCTCGCCCAGCGTCAGTCCTCCTTGGCCTGCATTGCCTCCTCTAGTGTATCTCTGCCTCTCTTTGCTAAGTATTCGGGGTTCCAGAGAAGATCCTCCACCCGAACTATCCCTGCCCCTTTACTGCAACTTAGATCACTAGTTCGATTTTCTCAGCAAACCACACCCCAGAAAAATCGAACTGACTAATCAACTTGGTGTATCTCCAACTGACCCTCACGCCTCTTATACTTTTCTTGTTGATGAATCAACGACCGAGATTAAGTTCCTAATCAGCGGCTAAGAGTAAAACAGACTTGATCCTCGTGTCTAGGAAGCTTCTCACCGATATTTTTATTAATACCCATTAATATTTTTATTTTCCTAAGTTTAGACATAGGAACCACATAAAAAATATTAATTATTCTAATAACTCACAATCCAGGTGGAATTTCTCCAAATAATTTCTGAGTCTTGGAAATCTTATGTATTCTAGCCTCTCCACAAAATTTCGGAGCTAGAGAACATCCGATGCTACCCAAAATCAACACTCACTCTTAGCGAGGAATGTGCTCTAGCAATACTCCCCAATAGAAGCATCATACTAATCCACGACATTGGTCCTCTATGTTGTTGATGCTTGGCGTGCTGGCCTTCATCCACTGCATTGTTGCATCTTGTATTGCTGCCCATGACACTGCCACTGTCACTGCTACATCTTTACTGCAACTCCCTCTCAATATGTTGCATCATGTTGTTCATAACACTGCCACTACTAACTGTTGCACTGCAACTCAGTTGCTGAGAAGTAAGCAACTGAAAAAGCCACCCAAAATCTGACATACTAGTCAGTCTGGATACCTCGTGATGCTGAAGCTACCTCTGCTACTAATCTATACTGACCCTTTGATGCTAACTGTGCTGCTGTGGTATCCGCTTTGTGCCTCTCCCACTGCACAACACTCTATTGCATTGCTTCAGACTTTGGCACTCTAGCTTTCCACTATCGCTCCATCATCCCTCGCACCAACTGACTCCTGTCATTCTGCTATTGTTGTTAAGGGCTCCCGTAGCCGTATGTGATCCAAGAGTTTGGGCAACTCAAGGATCCTGCCCCTTTGTGTAGTCCTCCCAACTATAGCTCAATGTCGCCCCACCTCTTCTCCAGAGTTGCATGAGCACTCATGGCACAATCCTCCTTGTCAGCTTTCGCTGGAGCAGCCTTCGAATCAGACTTCTCTTTCCCTTCTTTTGAGGGCACTAAGTGGCGAAATCAATGTTGCACAAAGCGCGTCCTTTACGGAAGTGCCTAGGAAGCTTGGCCGGAAGCGCGCTTCTGAAATTCGGAAGCGCCGCTTCCGAATTTTTAAACGCTTCCTGGAAATTCGGAAGTGTGGTACGGAAGCGCCGCTTCCGAAGCGCGCTTCGTACAGCGCTTTGGGCGTCGGAAGCGTGGTGCTTCGGAGGAGGAAGCTTATGCTTCCAAAAAATCTTCTGGAAAAGCGTTTAGAAAATCGCTTTTTTTCAATTTTTTTTTAATTTTAAGTGAGTTTGCTTGTTGGGGGTGGGTCCACATTGGGTTATGGTGACTAATGAAGGCAAAAAAAATATAAATATAGCAGATGCTCCCTCATGGTAATGTTAAATTCTTAAAGTAAAAGTGACATTCTCCTTTATTTTTCATTTTCATCCTTTTACTTAAATTTTTAACATTACCATGAAATGACTCAGGATGTTTAAGAGTGGTTCTAGCCTCATTGGACTTCATATGGAGAAAATAGAATTTCATATCCTATTCAAAATTCAACAGACTTAACAGTTTTCAGGAATTCAGGATCAATGGGATTGTGGCATTTCATTAGATTATATCAAGTATGAAGGTATGCGATTAGCATTTAATCAAGAGCACCAAGCCCTATATGTACCCTAGTGTTGGTGGTGTTAATTGTTGAACTCCTTTGTCACGCGACACGCCCTTAGCAAAAAATTACCTTTCAATCAAGTCAAAATCATCGATCAAGCATGTTAAGCTTTTTCTACCATATTCTAAGTCCTGAATTAGGTAGTTTGATCAAAATTGGGCACTGTTGACTAATATCCCTAGACAATCGAGGTAGAGGCAAAGGCTAGACAAGAGGAGAAGAATCTAGATTCTAGATGGTTGATGCATCTAAATGGTTGATGCTCAAATAATTAATCATTAATGTACAATGGATGTTATATCTATCTTGATTTATGCAAAAATATGCATGTTTTCATGTCTTCTACAACTAATTTGGTATTTGGGATGTTTGTTTTGAGTATAAATGCAAAAAAATATAAATATATATATATATAGCAGACGTTTCGCTTCCTAGATTTTTGGAAAATGACGCTTCTGCGTCCCCACTTCCAAAAAACGTCCCCGCTTCGTGCAACATTGGTACTATTGCCAAGGGCATTCTCAGTCGGGTGAACCAATTCTGGCACCCTAGTTGTATTCAAAAATCTGTTTAATAATAAAACCCTCATATATGCTGCACCAGTTTTCCCGCATTGGGTTTTTCCGGGACGATTGTCCTTATTGCTTTTGTTTTCTTCAGTGCATGATCTATGTATCTATGAAGGTTGCATTTGTGTTTACTTTGATGTTTACGTAATTAAATAACATGTTAATGTAAAGAACAAGTAGGAGATACTAAACCAGAAATTGCAGTACGGGTTTCTGATATGTTAGATTCAAGAATTTTCACAAAGAGTACGATTATACAAACTCTCTTCTCATACCCTTCTTGTTAATCTCAAACAAGAAGCTCTCTCTGATATCCATTTTCTTTTTTCCTAACCCGGTTGAGCACGACATCATGGACGTGTTCACCCCTTGTAACTTTGTTAACATTCAAGGTTATCCCAATGATCTTCCAGATAATGGGATGGATAAATTGTTGCCTTTTCAGGCAATAATGCAATTAGTGTTAATGCTCATCTAAAAGCTTTTGGTTCTTGGCTAGGTAAATATGCGAGGGTTGATTATACTCATGAAGATGTAAAAATGAGCCTTTTTGTTCTTACCTTGGAGGGAGATGCTTTGGACTGGTTTACAGAAAAGCTTGATAATTCATTTGATTCTTTGCAATCAATTATTAATGCCTTTAAGGAAAAGTATGGAGATAAGAGAGAAGAGAGGCATCTCATAAAAGTAATCAGTGTCATAAAAAAGAGAGGAAATGAGACAATAGAAGAATTTAATAGGAGATTTAATGATATTATTAAGGGATTTCCTCAAGATTATAAACCTCATGATAAATCTCTTCGAGACTTCTACATTGATACCTCTTATGAATTAAGACATGCTAAACTTCCTAATTATAAGGATTGTCAAGCTTTAGCAACAGAGCTTGAAAAAGAGAAGAAGGCATCTGGGAAGTCTAAAATCCCAAGTTTTGATAGGGCTTCAACAAAATTGAAAGAACCTAAAGGACAAGAGGTTAAAGAATCTGATGACAACCCTATTCAAAAATTACCGCAAAAAATTGAAAGCATGGAGCTTAACCAAGTGAAATTAATCTCTAACCATGCTAAGGAAATAACTACTTTGTTGTCTAGGTTGGTTCAAATGGAAAGAGCTCAAATGCAGAATTTCCAACTTAAAAATAATAATAATAGTTGAAGTAAAATACTTGGCAGAAAAAAGGCCAATCTAGTGAATAGAGACCAGCTAATCCGCTTGAATCTACTAATATGGTCGATGAAACTCCAGCTTATTGTAGAGCTTGTGATGATTTTCATGAGGAGGCTACCTGCCCCATAGTTAAAAGGATTATGGATAGTGGAACATTCGGGGCAAGTAATCAAATAAATGTAGTGGGTAAAGAATTTTCTTTGTCTATGGAAGATTGGACGAAGGTTAAGAAGAACAATCAAGATGTTAGGCCTTCCACATCATCCTTTAGTATAAATAATTTTGATCATGAAAAGGATGTGATCATTAAATTATTTGGTGAAAAGCCTTCTCCAGAGCAAGTCATGAAAATTGTTAAAGATAAGGGTTTAACTTATCAAAGAAGGGATAAGGATCAAAGTGGGAATCAAATTCCCCCTCGAAGTTTTAACCCTGGTTCAAACTCTGGCTTAGATGTCGATTTGGGAAGTTGGTTTAATAATGCAAAAATCTGGGTTCATGTCACCGAGATATTGAAGATTCCTTCCCAAAGAGCTAAATTACTAAAAGATATTGAAGCTCCTCAAGTGAATGTTTCTCAACAAAAGGCACCTAAAACTAACTATCTGGATGCTCCTATATATTTGCAAAGTTTGGATTCAAATAATAAGGATCATCAGCCATTCTTTATTACTTTGATCGTTAATGGGTATAAATTGAATACTTGTATGTTGGATTTTAGTGCATCAGCTTGTGTCATGACCAAGAGGGTCATGGAACAGCTTAATTTAAGAGTTTCTATGCCTTACTACAATATATGTCCCATGGATTCTAAGAAGATTGAAGTTCATGGATTAATCAAGGATTTACAAGTTCAATTATCAGTTTACCTTGACATTATGATTGTTATGGACATTGTTGTTGTTAATGTGCCTGATCCTTGGGGTATGTTATTATCTAAAAACTGGGCCTCTAATCTAGGAAGGAGTATTCAGATGAATTGGTCATATGCTATGATTCCTTCTCCTAGAGGTGATGGGTTTGTAAGACTTAACAGAGAACCCGAAAGAAATTACATGTTAAAGATCCTAAGAGACCTCATAATGAGATAATTAAAGAACAATCTGACATTGGGAATTATGCTATTTTGTCTAATTCCATAGTTCTTCTCGATGATAAGATTGATGAAAAGATTGGGGATCTTAAGGATAAAGTATGGTTCACGTATATTGATGGTGCATCGTCTAGGCATGGTAAAGAAGTTGGAATAGTATTAAAATCTCCCCTTGGTCATGTTTTCAAATTTGCCTGTCGAATAGAATTTGAAACAACCAACAACGTTGCTGAATATGAAGCTTTAAAGTTGGCAAAGGCTTTAAGAGTTAAGTTGCTTAGCATCAAGGGAGATTCTAAATTATCTTGCAAATTAAAAATAAATTTACAAGTCAAAATCAAAGGTTAAGGAATTATCGAAATGTTGTATGGGATACTATGGAATACTTTGATGCCCTTGACCTTGAAGCTATCCCAAGAGAACAAAATAATTTGGCAGATGAGCTTGTCATAGTTGCTTCTACTTTGTAATTATCTGATGGGTTGATCAGGGATAAGATAAAAATGGAAGTTATTTTTAGACCTTCTGTTCCAGATAATTCAGAGCATTGGCAAGTTTTTAATGATGAGAAACAAGTGATTCGTTTTCTTCATAATTTGGGTGAGTTTGAAAATTTCCGGATAGATTCTAAGGAGGATGGATCTGATGATCATGAAGATATTATAAATCCTACTCCGAGGAATGTTGTTTCTTTAGAACAACACTTTGATCGGCATGATGCCACAAAGATGAAAGAGGAAAATAAAATGGATCCAAGTGAATTCATCAAAGTAAACGTTGGTAGCTCTAGTGATCCCAAGATTGTCAAAATTGGTAAGGGTACTAATGATGAAGAAAGGAAAAAGTTAACCAATTTACTTAGTGAACATCGAGATGTTTTAACATTTTCTTATGATGAATTAAAAGGTTATAGGGAAAATGTCATGGAGCACACTATCCCTTTGAAAGATGAAAATGCTAAACACTTTAGTCAAAAGCTTAGACAAATAAATCCTAAGTTAGCCCCCTTAGTCCAAAAAGAGCTTTCAAAAATGCTTGCAGCAGGAATTATTGCTCAAACAAGGCATTCAACATGGTGTTCCAACCAGGTGATTGTTAGGAAAAATAATGGTAGAACAAGACTTTGTGTTGATTTTTGAAACCTTAATCTAGCATGTAAAAAAGATAATTACCCTTTGACAAACATGGAGACTATGTTGAAAAGAGTAACCAGTTCTAGAATGATGTCATTGCTAGATGGTTTTTCTGGATATAATCAAGTATGGGTTAAGAAGGAGGATCGTCACAAAACTACATTCACCAACCACACCATGGGGTACTTTTGAATATATTAGAATGTCGTTTGGATTAACCAATGTTGGGGGCTACTTTTCAAAGGGCTATGTTTTGCCTTCAAGGGTTTAATTGGTAAAATTATCGAAATTTATCAGGATGATCTTACTGCTTTTTCTAAGGATGGTATTAGTCAAATAGGTCATCTTAGGCAAGTTTTTGATAAATGTAGAGAGTATGGGATTTCCTAAAATCTGGCTAAGTTTGTTTATGGAGTAACTGAAGGTAAATTACTTGGTCACATCATTTCTAAAGATGGAATCAAGATTGATCCTGAAAGAGTTGAAACTTGAGGCAATCCAAAAGATTCTTCTCCCCCATAATCTTAAATCCCTTCAGTCTTTTCTTGGAAAAACATATTTTCTTAGAAGATTTATTCCAAATTACTCAGAAGTAGCTAAGCCTATTCAAAGTCTTCTGAAGAAGGATGTAAAATTTTTATGGAAAGAAGATGGCAAAAAGGCTTTTCAGGAAATCAAAGATGTTATTGCCAAAGCTCATGTTTTAGTTAGTCCTGATTATTCGAAGGATTTCATGATTTTATCTTTCGCTTCTGAAGATACCATTGCTGGTGTCTTATTGCAGAAAAATAAGGATGGTCATGAGTAGCCTATTGCTTTCATGAGTAGAACGCTTCAAAATTCTGATTTAAATTACACTACCATGGAAAATAAAGCCTATGCCTTAGTTAAATCTCTTATGCATTTCAGAACTTATGTGGGTTATTCCAAAATCATTGCTTCTATCCCACATTATGCGTTAAAGATATATTAACTCAAACTGATTGCTTAGGGACTCGTGCTAGGTGAGTTACTAAAATCCAAGAATATGACTTAGAGATTAGACCCACCAAGTTAGTCAAAGGTCAAGGCTAGGTTGAAACGATGACCAAAGGTAATGAGAAAGCTCTTCGTTTGATTTGTCTTAACGATTCATCTTCACCTGAGCTACAAAGATTGGGAGAGCATGAGTGGTACAAGGACATTATTTATTACTTGTTAAATCTTACATGTCCTAACCATTTAGTTGCTCATAAGAGATGGGCTCTTATATTAAAAGTCACTAAGTATTGCCTCATAAAGGATGGCCTTGGATGGAGATATCCTAAGGGCATAGTACTTTGGTGTGTTGATGAAACTGAGTCCAAGAAGTTAATTTCTAAGTTTTATTCAGGATTTTGTGGTGGTCATTATGCTCTTAGAACTACTACCCACAAAAACTCTGAGAGCTAGTTATTATTGGCCTTTGATTTTTTCTTATGTGCATAAGTTTGTTAGAATTGGTCAAGCCTGCCAACTGTTCACTGGGAAACAAAAGCTTGCTGCCCTGCCCTTACAACTTGTGGTTATGGAGGCACCTTTTCAGCATTGGGGTCTAGACTTCATCGGGAAGTTTCATGACAATTCTAGCAATGGCTACTTATGGATTTTGACTGTCACTGATTATTTCACTAAATGGGTAGAAGCCATCCTTGTTAAGAATGCCACTAAAAAGGTCATTATGGATTTCACTGAAAATAATATCATTACTAGATTTGGTGTCCCTGCCAAGATCACTACTAATAATGCCAAGGCTTTTAGTTCTTCAAAGTTTTCATCTTTTTGTTTCAAATATGGCATTGTCTTAACTCATTCATCTAATTACTATCCTCAGGTAATGATCTCGCTGAATCAAGTAATATAATTATTATAACCAATATCAAGAAGATAGTGGGAGATAAGAAGATAGTAGGACAGTAAAATCAAGTATGCTTTATGGGCGGATAGGATTACTAAAAAGAAAGCTACTGGTATAAGTCCCCATGAATTAGTTTATGGCTTGGATGTAACTTTACCTATGCACCTTAAATTGCCATCTTATCAACTCCTTCAGCATTTTTCTACAGATAAATATGTTGTTCAAGATAGAATTGATCAGATTGTGGAGTTGGATGAAACTCGTAGGAAAGCTTTTGATAATATGTGTAAAAGTCAGTCTAACATTAAGAAATGCTTTGATAAATCATCTTGATCTAGATCTTTGTAGGTTGGAGATATGGTACTTCTTTAGGATCACAAGAATGAAAAACCAGGAAAACATAAGAAATTTGATAGTTTGTGGCTGGGACCATACATTATCCAAGACATTCCTAGGCCAAATTCATTCCACTTGAGCAGATTGGATGGCAAACCACTTGACTTACCTGCAAATGGCCAAATGTTGAAGCTATTCTTCAAATATGATATTTGATGCCATGGGGCATCCTTTGTATTGTATTTCTAACCCTACACCTTGTCATTTTAGCATTTCATTTATGTTTTAGGATTAGATTTACTTTTCATGTTAATAAAATTATTGATGAGATTTTATTTCATGTGCTTAATGTTATATGATGATATTTGGATGGACACTACTTAAGTAATTTTGTGTGTTGCCTGAATGCAGATTCTGGATTCTCACATTCCTTCGATGAAGCAAAGTGTCCTCAAGTAGAGTCAGATGTTGACCACTACGTGTCAACGACCCATAGCAGTACACCCCTTTTGTCGTAAAAGGGATAGTGCCTGATCGATGTGTCTGTGTCATCCAGCTATCATCATCAGTCAGACTTCCAAGATGTCATGTAAACTCATTCTGCATGTGTATAATGTAAATAATCTCAGCAGAACTATGTCATGTATGTAACGAACTAGGTAAACCTACTTTTCTAGTAACAATCTCCATTCTAGGAGGTTTTTCGTCTCACCGATTCATTTTTGGATGATAGGCAGAGTTTTTCTCTCCAATCATACCCCAAAGCTAGAATGGATTTTGTCGCTAAGATCTTAGGCAAGTCCTAGAGCTCTAGATCAAATCTATGTAAAAGTAATTTGGGAATAATCCTAACTATTTAGTTAGATTATTTGATTACAAATTGTTTGGTTTGTTGGATTATACTTGTGATGCACAAATGGGTAGTCTGTAAGTGTCTATAACAAATGGGTTTTCCCTTTTGCGATGTAAAAAATATGTAAATCATGATGTAAAATGTCTAGTGCATGGTCCATCATAATTAGAAAACCATGGTAAACATTTGAGAGTTGGAAAAATAATTTATCCTCTCATAGGTTAATTAACTAAATTTTTTGGCCCAAAATTAATTAAAATCCTAAGCCAGATATTTAATTAATTCTACGTCTTAGGTAAATTTAAATTCTCCAAAGGAAAACTTCGTCAGTCGTAAAAAATTAGATTTTAAGAGGTCCCAGGACTAAGGTAAATTAATTATTTTGATAACTTTTAAACCTTTGATCCTTGGAGTTTAAGTCAAAGATAAATTTTTTGGGAAATTAACTCAAAAATTCTATTTTGGAGTTAATTAAAGAGAATTTAAATGAAAATTTCAAATTTCCTCAAAAATAAAATATTTCGATGAATGAGATTAAAAGATATTTTGATCTTTATCAACGATCGAGACTACTTTGACAAAGATCACTCGAAGTAGCCGTTGGAGGATTTATCTTTAAATAAGAGTTCATTTGTCAGTCGATCCATCCGATCTCTGAGTCATGTGCTAAGTAAGAAGCTCTTGTGTAATATTTTTCTGGATAATAAAGAAAGACTTTGGGGTTAAATTATGCTTGTGTTATTCTTCATGGGAATAATATAAGATATTTTATTTTAAATATAATTTTTTCTAAAGTCACTGATGATAGCTTCTAAAAAGTGATCTCAGCACAGGTTTCTTATTCAATTTGCTGGAGTTTGAATAATAATTTTAATTTTGAACGTAATAGCAGGTATCTCTATTTGTCTAAAATTTAATTATTATTTTCTTGCTCTATTTTTTATGGCTAGATTGAGTTTTGCAGGGAAATCTTCAGATGGATTATCGGGCGTTAGGGGATAGTCTTCAGTTAGACCTGTACCATCAAATATCATCAGTCAACAGAGTTTTTTAACCCTACTTCTATCTTCTCATCATCTTTCTTATACCCAGATTCCACACCCTACAGGGAATGGTAATAAGTGATACTAGTAATGATGAGTTTTGAGTCTGCAACAGACCTAAGATGTTAGGACACGATCAACAAACGAGTATACCTTGGAGTGTTTTTTTTATCTGGTTAATTATTCCTTCTTTTTCAGAGGCCGGTAATTTTCTGGATCTTTTCACTCATTTTTTACCCCCAAGCCAGGGTGACGGCTTGAAGGTTGAGCCCCTAACACATCTTAGTGTCTAGAGTTAATGTATATTACTATACTAGATCACACAAAAAATTTCATGGAATTTGGTTAGGTCTAGGTAGTCATTTTTTAATTTTTTAGATCTCTCGCAAGTCAAAAATTGCAAATAAAATTGTATTTAAATTGTAATAAGTGTAGTCTAGAGAAGTTGTATGGGGTATGAGTAATCAAAATTACACCTTTCACCTCAATTTTCTACCATGACACACTTTGAGGGGTTAATAATGTGTTTTGGACCCTCAAAACCCACTTTTCCTAAGTCTAGTGGGAAATCTGGCAATTAATTAAGCTAGAAATTAAATAAATGGAGAAAAATATAAATGTCGTGGAAATGAGGTGGAAAATTATGGAGGAGTTAAAGTGAAGTCCAAAGGTGATGTGGACTCCTAAAATCAAGGAAATGACATGTGCTCAAATAAAATCAAATTTCTTGCATTAAATGAAAACGCTGCTTGGAAATTCGAATTTGTGCAGTTAATGCACATTTGGGAGGATTTGGCAGAACATTTGGTAGAAATTTTTGTGGGAAAGTGTCTCCACATGAATTACCACCCATATACACTTGTCAATCCACCATAAAATTCGAATTTGGCACATAAGGGAAGAAGAAAATGATGTTCACTTGCCAAAATTCGATTTTTACACTTGGCATTGGAGCTCCATTCAACAAATTCAAATTTCTCTTTGGGATTGTCACCTCATGCCACTTGTTTAATCATTTCTACATTGGAATTGGCTCCAATACCATTTGTCATTGTCAATTTTCATTGGGATTTGCTCCCAACTCTCTATATAATAGAGCCATGGGCTCTCACATTTAATAATATTGTTACTAGCTGCTATTGTGCTTGCGGAAACGCTGCTGCCTTGTACACTTTCAAAAATATCAATAAATACTTTGGGGTTTCATTCATGAGGTGTTCCTCTTTTTCGATTGTGATGGATTGTTGAGCATTGGTATAATTCCCTTTACTCATGCTTTAATCTAATTTTCTTCTATATGCTCTTGTAGATTTGTTAATGTAGAGCTATCTTGCATTGACATTTGATTGAAAAGTATGCTTTAAGTATAGAATGCTCTAGTTGGTTTTAAATAAATCTCTAGAGTTTCTTATCATTGTTTATTGTTAAATCTATATGGAACTAATTCTTGATTGAAATTTTGTAGAGGGAACATCTTGTTGGGATTACAGAATCAAGCATAAGGGGAAGTCTTTGGAGAGACCAACCCACTCTTGATACATTCTTAAAGGAGCTCTCATTTGTTCTTTGAACCTTCATAGTCTTATCTTACAAAGTAGTTTTGCAGGGATTTCGGCACATAGCTTGTACACAAGCCGAGAACTTCTAAATTTAAATATCTTTTAAAGAAACATTGTACTTCATTTCTTTCATTTGCTATCTAAGCGTTTGAAGATGGCTAAGCAAACACGAGAGTTTACTCTCACTCTTTAGCTTAGCCTTTTGTAAAATATAATTGTACATATACATTTTATCTTGTTGATTTTCCCATTAATACTTAACTTGTTTTGCAGTCATTGTTTGGATTGTCTGCTAACTCTTGTGTGGCAGATTTTGAAGAGCAACTTCCCGCAACATCTAACAAGTGTTTGCAGGACCTTTGGCAAGTGTTGGGGGTTCGATTTCCAAGGATGTCATGAGCCCTTTCGACGCTTATTTTGGCCAAGTCGAGTTCACTAAAGGACTGTCGATTTTCCTCTTTAAGCCGTGGGCATTTGGAGGAAACTCACACCTTGTTTCTCTTGCATAAGTTTTGTGATATCTTCTCACTACTTTCTCAAGAAAGGAGGTCTAGTGTCCAAGTTTCAAGCAATTATTGTGAGGACTCTCCTTGAAGTATAATTGAGAACTTTGAAGGGCCCTCTTCTCATCGTAATATTAAAAAAAAGATCTAACTTGCTTGTGGGAGCTTGGGATTTCTCCCATGGTATCCTATCTCTCCATTTAGAGGGAGGCTTCTCTTGGGTGGATTGACATTTGCATGGTTTAAGCTTTCATACTTCATTCACTTACATGCATGCTTTAATTGGGAATTAACACAACCTCACTATCACATTTCATTAAGTTAAAGTTTGTTACAATTTCATTTGAGTTTTGCGTTATTTATCTCATTGTTGCTTGAAGCTACAAGCTTACACTTTACTTCGGGTAATTCATCATTTACATGCAAGCATTTTATATTCTTAACAAACTTTGATTAGTTTCCATTTACCTTCGTAAATTGTTTCATGAGCACTTGAATATATGCTTCAATTTTATGCTAGATTGTTATCTTGAATATTGGAGCAATTTATTGCCATTGTCTATTTGAAACAAATTTTACTTTCAAGCAAATTACTTGTATCATTTTAGTTCATTGATGAAACACATGCAACACTTGTAAGCTAATTTTATTCCTCAAGTTGAAGTTATAATTGCAACTTATGTTGAACACTATTTCATTTTCAAGCATTGCAAATCAATCTCTTTGAAGCATTTGCATGTATCATTATTTTAATTTGGGGAATTAACACAATTTGCATTTAATCTACGCATTTTAGTGTAGGAAGGCCCCAAGCCTCACTAAAATTTTACCTCCAACATAAGTTGGTTGAAGTAGACATCTTAGGGATCTTCTACTCCTCTATTGACTCCTCACTGTGAGATCCATATCATTGGGCGAGGGTGATGTCTGAGGATTGAAGAGTTAAATTATAATCCTGTTGTAGAGCTAATTAATAAAATTAACGAAGAGCATTTTTCATTACATTTACTTTACTTGTCTCTTGATGGTTTGGGTTTTCATATGCAAAATCTATTCCAAAAGCAAGTATTGTAATCATTTCAAACAAGTGTTTTATTTTCATGTTTCAAGCCTAATTGCATATTGATGTCTTGGTTTAGCACTACTTCCTTTCTTTTACATTTCCATCTTAATTACTAATTTTTGGGTTTTGGCAAGATATGTTTCACATGTTTTGATTTATAAAGTTGATTATCTCAAAAGCATTTTGTATCTTACATATCTTGTGCTAACAATTCTTATTTACATTTCAGGATTGCTTTGTTTTCTCTTTTGAGATCATTGCATTTTACTTTGAGCAAATATATATTTAAATTGTTGAGCAAATTCCTTACAAGGCACTGGTTTTATGGTTTTTTATCATATTAATGATTGGCATTGTTATTTCAAGTTGCTCACTTCATATTTGCCCATAAATCCTTAAAAGTAATCCATTTCACTATAATACTCTCCTAGAAACTTACATCTTTTAACTTAACTTTTCATTAGGGACCACCCCCCTTAGCTAAACTAGGGGGTAGCTCAAACGGAGAGAGTCGGGATTACTGTGACAGCGCCTTCTCTGACTTCCCTACCACCAACCACACCTTGTGGGGTTGAAGGTTTTTTCTCACTAACTTGTAGGTAGGTGTACGCGGCAAGGGTCAACAAGACCAGCCAACTCCTGTTCTGTATTTCCTGAAGACCCTAGCTAAATAAGCTTTGGGCTTGTCATAAGATTTCCGTTTTGTGGTACATGAGGATTTCGAGCTAGTACCTCCTTTTAAAATTTAAAATTTTTTAATCTTTGTGCAACATGATGATAGATCTGGTTAATTAAAGCCTTCAGTTTGTAATTATTGTAATTATCTACCTGGGTTTTTTTTTTCAGATTTATCATTGTATATATCATCTGGGTGTTTTGTTTTTGTTATTGCAGGTGCAGATCTGAAAAAGAAGATTAATTTGAAGCTAGAACTAGGCCCTAGAGGGTAAGATTTGGCCTCAAAATTATTCAGCAAGCACATTATTTAAAATTACTTTCAGTGTAAGGGTTTTAAATTCAGATCTTGGGTCTTTTTAGGAGAAAACTTTAAAGCAGAGATATATTAGTGTGAAATTTAATTTTTCTGGGTTTGATCTGGGGTTTTTGTGGCTACCATCTGTTCCCTGGGGTTTTCTCTTTTCTCGCAATTTCCTTTCTTCTCGAAATTTGAGCTCTGCCTACTGCAATTTTCACTGCCCCTTCCTTGTTGCCCAAGCTCTCCTTTCTCCTGCAGTATTTTTCCATCCCCACAACTCACTCCTTCAACCAGTGTTTTTTTTATTTGTTGCTCTCACCTCTATTCTGCTACCAGATTCTCCCACGGATCCTTTCTCCTTGACTTCAAGCTCCATCCCTCATCGTTGCTCGAAGCTCTTTCGCAACTTATCCTTGTCCCTTTGAGTTTTCTTTCCTCCCTCTAAGCAAACACGCCCTCGCAAACCTGCACTCTTCATTGTCAAACCTGTGACATTTCCTTTCCTTGCAAACTTGCAAGCGTTTCTCCCTTCATTCCATGCAATAAACCCTCGCTCCACCCTTCATCATCGTTGTTTTCTCTTCATCCATTGACGTGTAGGCAAACATAAACATACAATTCGATTTCCTTTTTTTTATTTTATCTTTTGTTTCATTAGGGTTAGTTCTTTTTTCATTAGTTCGATTTTTTTGGGATTGCCTTTTTATTTTTATTTTTTTTGTTTCGTTTTAACTTTTGTTCAAATTAAATAGAAACTCAAAAAAAATGATTCTAATTTATCACTTTGATATTTCCTTTTATTTCGAATTTCATTTTGTTTTTCCTTTTTTGTTTTGATTTTTAATGACATTTGGATTTTGCTTGAGATAAGAAAAATAACAATTTAAAAAAAAATTCCATTTCCAGTTTTACTTGTGACTTTAATATTTCTAAAGAATTAAATCAAAAGAGAACTTTGTGCTCTCACGCTAAAATTTATATGTGGCCTTTGGCCCATTAAAAATTTAACTTATTAAAGCCTTTTGATTTTTTTTATTTTCGTCACATTAAAAAACTTAATCAATCATTTGCCACATTAAATTTGCTTCGTAAAACTTTAACACATTAAAAACTTCCTAAGGAATAATTAAATTTTTTTAATCTAAAGTTCCTTCTCGTTGTCTTTTTGTGTTAGGGGTAAAATATAAAGATAAAATTTTGTGGTATTGACATTTTTATTTCTCTATAGTCAAAACATGCTTAGATATTTTTTAAATTTTCTCTAAGATTGACCATAGGAGAACAACAAATTTTTCTAGATTTGGATCACTAAAGAAAAATAATTTTAATTCTAGGATTGTGAATTGCTTAGCATTTGAATTTCATGGTTCTTCAAGGTATTTAGATCTTTCAAAATTTTAATTGCTAGAATCTTTTGCATCGATTGAGATTGATCGTCATATTAATTGCTTGAATTATTTGATGTTCATTGCATGTTAAATATTTTGCAAATATTTCAAGTAATTATCGAAGTACTCTGTCATAGAATTGTGATAAATTGCATATCTTTTGTTCCTAAGCTGAGTATTTTTGTTGGCATTGATATTAGATTGTAAAGAAGTTTTTGTTCTCTTTAAGCTATAATTGTACCAAAAAATATTTGAAGTAAACTTGTGGTTTAATTGTGATATTTTAAAGGGTTTATCATTAAGTCTTCATCTAGTAAATTGAACATTTCATTTTGGTGATTAAGGGCTTTTGCAATACAAACGTTTCTAATCCTCAAGTCTAACTTCATCTCATCATATTGTGTATTTGCATATTAAGTTAGTTTTGCATCATTAAAATTTACTTCCAAGCATAAGCTTGGTCGATATAGAGATAGGTACCCATCCATCTTTGCTTCAGAAGACTGTTTTTAATAGTACTTAAAACGGTGACCTTGCAGTCATCAGAGCCACAGCAATCTCCAACGCCAGAGGCACCAGGTATGTTAGATTTTTAGGAGAGGTATCGTTAATCACACATTAGTGTGCTTCACTATATCTTCTCTCTATCAATTACTACGAAATCGGGCTCAAAATAAAAAGAATTGAAAGGTTTAAAAACTTGGATAGGCATTTAACTAAAATTAACTAAGATTCTTGCATCTCACATTAGTTTTAGGATCTGCATTTCATATAAGATAGTCATTCATCTAAACAGCAGTTGCTAATCAATTACTTGGTCTTAATTTCCCTAACAAGACTGTTGACTTCACAAGGCACTGGTATCAATCGTTTAAATTTAATCAAATCCTATAAGTCTTGCTAAATCTTAATCAAATATTTGGTCACTTCACTGTGTCTCCTGAACTGGTTGGTTCCCAACCAAGTTCTTCTTCATTCCATTTCCATCGGGTCTACCCCCCTTAGCCTGCTATAGGGAGATAGCTTAAATAGAGAGATTGGGGATCAGGGTGACAACCCCTGATCTGAGTCATTGTCGCGATGCCTAGACATTTTGTGTGACAACAGACGGCTTCATAATAACTTTTATGTTCATCTTCCTTCCCCGTCAGGGAGCTTGATCCCTTAACAAAGTTGTATTATATCCTAACCCGGATTTGTCATCACATGACTTTTGATTACTTATGATCTCCTCCAGTATTTTTGAATTTGAGGGATTCGTTGTATCAAAAGTGTGTTTGGATTAGTGTTTAATCCTTAGTTTTTCTTCCACTTCATGGACTCAAATTCCCATATATATTTTGCTCTCTTGTTTCTCTGATTTTCTGACTTGCTTTCTTACTCTTTTGGGACAGATTTTGCTGGCACTCACACCACTCTTGGACATAGTTTGAGAGCTGTTTTAGGACAGATTTCGAACTGTCTTTTCTTCACTGGTTGTTGGGAGCGAACTGTCTTTTCTTCACTGGTTGTTGGGAGCGAGTTGCCAAAGAATTTCTGGTTTTGGAGCAGCTGATTGGAGTTCTTCCCATATCAAAACTTCTCCAAAATTCTTTCATCCTGGAGCTGTCCTATTCCTCTTCCAAGAGACTCACAAGTGGAGTTTGCAACCTTGATACTTTCTTCATCCAAGGTTTCTAAGTCATTTCTTTGTAACATCTCTCAAAGTAGATCTTAAATCACTCATTTGTAACTTGTTGGGAAAGAGTAGTTTTGGTTTCTAAACTCATATTGTAAACTCTTCCCAAAGCAAAAGCCCTCATTTCTATAAGTGGGCTTTCATCACTAATAATAAAAGTAATCATTCTTCTTTTGGAGTTGGGGATCATCGCCTTGGCATCCCACTCCTTTTCTCTTTTGAGAGAGGGTCCCTCTTTGCATGGTGCTTGATTTGATCTCTATTTTGCTTTCGAAGTTAGAACTAGTTTACTAATTGCTCATATCTTCACTTCATGCTAATTTACTTATTTCATATACTCATTGGATTTCATGCTAATTATTCATTTCATGGTAAGTTCTCCTTTCCATTTCACTTAGCTATCCCTATTTTGCTAATTGTTCATTTTGCATGTTAATTTTCTCAACTAGTCTTTCCATGCTAATGTCTCTTACAACTTAGTATCATCTACTTTGCGAGTTTTCTAATTTCATTTTCATGCAAGTGTTTCCGGACATCTTAGTTTATTTTCATGTGATTCTTGTTAATTTCATGCTCATCTAGTTTCATGCAATTTGGTTTACTAGTTTTGAGCTAAGTAGTCATTTTATATTTCACTTCATTTAGCATTTAGTATTCACTTAATCATTCGCTTGTGTATGCTCTCACACATGCTCTCACATTTGGATTTCATTTACACGCAAGTGATATCTAATTGGTTAGTCTAGTTTACTTGTAGCAACAATCTAATTTCCGTTTACTTGATTTCCATTTTCTGATTCACAACTTGTCTCACTTAACTTAGTTTATTTGCTCAGTTTGCACTTTCAGTCACAACTTTACTTTGAGCAATTTGGCATTTAGAGCATTCACAACCAACAAATCAATTTGCAATTTGCAACTTGATTTTGAACAATCTTCACAATCTCGAGCAATTGCAATTTATCATTTTCTCTCTAAAACTAACCTCCAACATAAGTTGGTTGTATAGAGAGTAGGACTCCTTCCTCAATACTCTTTTCCTAAGTTTGTAAGAAGGTGAACACGTGACCGTGCAGTTCAGGTTCGGTTGGTCGAACATTGGAGCGACAACAGGTGGGTTTGCTTGAGGGACTAGGTGGATACTCATTAATGAATCTAAGCTTCTCCATTTGAGGTCCCTTGCAACCATCCCTATCTCTACAACGGTAAAATTTTAAAGAGGAAGTCTCACCTTAGAATAGGTTAGAGTAGGTCTAATAAAATAAACCAAAAGCATTTCTACATCACAACTTTCCTTGCAGATGTATTTCATTTTCATGCTATCTAGAAAGTCATCTCATTGACCAAGTTTTATTTCAATCATAATTTACTCTCCAAGTAACATTTCACTTTATTTGCAAGTATGGTGTTGAGAAATCTAGGGCATCTTAGTTAGGGCTTATTTCAATCAGATTTCGCTTTTCTTTGGAAATTATTTGTGATATTATCTATCTTATTATTCTTATGTGTTCATCATCAAATAAATGCCAATACAAAGAAGATCACAAAGACAAGAAAGAACACCAGAGATAGGCTCCAAGCCAGGGCAAAAACCCCCCAAAGGGGAAAACCCAAAAGAACTTCTCGTCTTATAGAAACAACTTCAAAGGAGACTTCCAAGACCTAATACCCAAACACAATATTCCCTCCAAGATCAAGCCAACTACCAAACAAATCTTCTTCAATGTCAATAGGGAAATATCCTTCAAATCAAAAGTTTCGCTCTTAAAATAAGGTCTGCAACCATCCTTTCACTTTTCAGACCTGTGGAAAGTTGGAAACCCTAAAGACCGCAAGGTATTTTCTTGTGTGGGTTGAACAAGACATAGTCCCTTCCTTCGCTGGATTATTCCTTGTCTTCTAAGGCTCTCGAATTTCAGTTTCTATCGCAGATCAAAATCAAGATGTGTGCATCTCCATCTGCTCCCAAGAGGTTGAAATCCTCTGCTTTATGTAGTCTTCTCATGGGCTACATGGGCCTCTCTAGGCTGACTTAAAATTGGTAGGCCTAATTGATCTTGGAGGTTCTCTAGACTCTTTTAAATATAAAAATATTTTTTCTTTTACAAATAAATTTTCTTTTTCTTTCTTTAGACAAGTACAATAATAATTACATCATGTCATGAGCAAAATACAATTATGAAGACCAAAACTAGTTACATTCTTCAACATATTGTGGATTTACTTTTACAAGTAGTTACTTTCTTGTAGCTGGAGCATTTCATTTAAAGTTAACTTGTGTATCTTGGAGCATTGGGAGTTTATTTACTTATCTAGGAATATCTTTCATTGGTGCAACTTTCCCTTCAAGTATATTTCATGTGAACACCCTTTACATTCAAGTGGAATTGTATCTTTACTTGTTATCTCACATTACATGCCCTTGCTTTTCAAGTCCAATTTCATCCATTAGGCATTTATCTTTTGCAAGTTATTTATTTGGCACTAGTCTTGTTATTTCAATTCTTGCGAAGGATCTCTCTTGTTGATTATCATTGCTTATGTATTTTGCTTTATATTTGATTATCTCTACATGCTCATGGTTATATCATTTAAAGTATTTACATGCAATCTTACAATTTGATGGTTGTTGTATATCTTGGTTAACTAATCTTACATCTTTTAGAACTTGTTTAGCGTCACTAACCAAGCCTTAGATTTACTTTAGGGTCTACCCCCCTTGGCTTCATCTAGGAGAGAGCCTAGATGGAGGAGTTGGGAATTGGGTGACATCCCCAATTCTTAGCTTGCCCCCAAGGCCACAACAAGTGGAGTTAGGGATTTTCTCCACGTTAACCTTAGGTGCGGAATCAGGCAGCGACATGACCCTCAATCCAAAAACGATAGAAATTGGTGTATTGTTTATGATGACTTACACCACATTATAATGTCCAAAACTCTCAATTAATTCTATTATACTTTTGACAATGTATTAAGAACTCTTATCTTGTAAGGAGTTGACATGCGTAGGCATCAACAATGGACACATAGGTCAATTCACGATGTCCTACAACTATGATGGCTACCCATTAAATGCATTAGAAACACCTAAACATTTCGAAAAATGGATGTGCTCCCAAAACATGTCAACTAGATTGTCGTCCCTTGCAAGCAAAGGTGTTTCTACCTTCTCAAAATTGGGGAATTTGTATCATTTTCATACATTGCTGATTACCCCCACCAGATCACACCACTAAGGTGAGAGAATGGATTGAGAGAATGCACTAAATGGTATTCCATAAGCATAAAGTCACTTACCCACTCAATTATCCATCCATTGCTCCCTTCAACTTCACATACCACTTGCTCTTGGCTTTTTTTGTGCCTCTTACTCAATAAGAGGCTTGGTAGTGTCTGATTTCTTTTTCCTTGTTTGTTGTTGGATGTTCTCCAAGATAAGGCAGTGTCGTTATTTCATGTCTGATAGTTTGGAACATCCTTCAACTCCATGCTACAGTGTATATAAAAAATGATCCCTCACACGAGTGTACTTACCCTTTAAGGGAGGAGATTTTGCTTCCATCTTTTTTTGTCTTTTTTCAATGGAAATGCATTAGGAACATGTTTCCAAACTAGAAATGCCTTGCAAATGTTTCCAGAGCATTTAGTCCTTAATCTCATCCAAAAAATATTAGTAAAACAAGATAGCAAGGAGACACAAAAAATAGCAATGACTTTGTTGCATGCTCTTTAGAAAGTTTCGTTTTGTGACAAAAATATATCAAAGGTTTATGATTTGTGACTATTTCAAATCAATTAATATTTAGGAAGTATTTTCATATATGGCATGGATTAATAATAATGGTTCCTCATCAAATATGGGGTTATCTCTACTCAATATCGATGATTGTGCTACATTTGTATGCTATTGTCTTACCATATTGGATCAGCACTACTTGTTATCTATTTAAATGTTCAAATGCTACCTTTTTTTCCCTTTAATTCAAATTGTGTATTTTTAGTAGTTCAAGAAGGGAGGTTATTGTTGGGATTTGGATCAATTAATTATTCAACATATCATGAATGCGCGCGGCCGATCTGGAGCGATGGAGCACCCATGAAGACCTAGTCTTATGCCTGCGCTTCAGCGCCTCTATTTTGTGCCCTAGGGCCCCCTACCCTATAGCCTCGCAGCCCTGGGCCCTTTGTCTTGCTGAGTTTTCCTGCGTTCTTTAGTTGAGAGCCTGCGTTTCTATGTGTCTCGCCTGATGCTGGGAGGAGCTTGAAGTTCACGTTCATGGAGGACCCGGGCTCGCCCTAGGCAAGCCCCCTCCCCCCCCCTCCCCCCACCTTCTTCTGCCAAAGCCTTCTCTTAGCTCTTGGTCGGTTTGCCGCAAAAGAAAAAGAGTGAAGCAACCAAATTCGTCAAGAGGCTCGAGGATATTCCTAAAATCTCCCTGCCACCAAAGACTCCGATCCAAGTCGCCCTATCCTTGGCTGAGCAGGCCCTCATTGGCTAGTTCACCGGACTATAGCCTTCTCCTAAGTCCACTAAGAACTGGGTCAACAAGAACTGGGCTCCTTTGATCAAGAATAGCGTCACTTCTTATTTCTTAGGTTGAGAGTTTTTCCTCTTCGAATTCACCTCTAAGGAAGACAAGGACTTGATCTTCCAGAATGGCCCCCAGGGCCTCTATCTCAACAAATGGACGCCGGATTTTGACACTGCAGTCGACGTTCCTATGGTTGTTCCGGTGTGGGTCAGGCTTCCAAACCTCCCAGTGCATTGTTGGAACTGGGGCTCGTTGAAGCACGTCGGCAACGCCCTTGGGAAATTCATAGATCGGGCAAACAATAAAGATCAATATGACTGTGCCCGAATCTGCGTAGAAGTAGAACTAGAGGTGGGACTTCCGGAAGCCATCAAAATCAAAGTAGGAAGTTGGACTCATTTGCAGAAGCTAGATTATGAGCAGTTTCCCTTCAAATGCCGAAAATGCCATGTCTATGGCCACTTCGCCAGAGGATGCCCAACCAATGGTGAACCAGATAAGGGTAAAGAAGAAGGCTGGAATCAAGTCAAGCGTGCCAAGAAAACCCAAAAGCATGTTGGTCCAATCGGAAGAGGCCCTCAGCAGGCCCCTCCTCAGCAACCCCCTTCCAAAATGGAGCAAGAAAATAAATTCGCCCCTCTAAGCTCGCAAATAGAGGAAACACAGGAAGCAAACCTCCAAAAATCAACCCCCTCACAAAAGGTACCCCCTCTTCTCCCAAAGGGGCAAGCCTTGCTAAGAGCTCCAAAGGAAACACTGTAGAAGTCAAGGAAGTTGAGCAATAATCTGAAGACTCGGAGGAAGAAGGCAAAATAGGAGAATCCTAAGCCTCGATAAGGAGATTCACAAGAGGCCGCAAAACAGATCAAGAAAAAAGACAGCGGGAAACTTTCAAAGACAAGCTCCAAGGCAGCCAGCCAACTCTTGAGAAGCTATTAGCAACAAAACCAAAGATGGCGAGAAACCAGCCCCAAGCTCCAAGGGAGCCAACCAGAAATACAAATGATGAAGATTGTCTCCTGGAACTATAGAGGTATGGGGAATAGAACCAAAGAAGCAGCCATCAAAAGTTTAATCAGGACAGAAGCTCCGAGCAAACTTCTCATCCAGGAGACCAAACTGGAGGACTCTACCTTCCTTCAGGTAAGTAAGAAACTCTGGAATAAATGTGAGGCGAAAGCAATCTCAGCCCAAGGGGCCTCCGGTGGGGTGGGCACCCTCCGGAACGCTAACAAAGTCTTAGTCATTTCTGCGACCTTCAACTCTTACTGGATGTTCTTAAAATTGCAGCATTTAGATTCAAATCATATTTTCAGTCTCTTCAATGTGTATGTCCCTGTGAACGGTGGGGAAAAAAGGCCTGCTGGGACTCCATAAGAAACCAAGCAGACCTCGTTAATCTCGAGAATATCATCATTGCCGAAGATCTGAATCTCACTCTCTTGTTAGCAACCAAGAGAGGAGGCAGCATTGTTCGCGATCCGGAAAGGGAATGGGCAGAGGACCTTATGCAGGACTGGGACCTGCTGGACATCAAAGCAATCTCTGGCAAGTACACTTGGACTAATAAAAGAATTGGCCCTGGTCACATCGCTGCCAGGTTGGACAGATTCTTTCTTCAAAGCTCTTTTCTTCTACTTGGATTAGAGGCTAGAGTCCATATTCTCCCATGCAGCACTTCTGATCATAAACCCATCAAGCTGGAACTCGTGTCTCAGCTTGATCTTGGACCTATTCCCTTCAGATTTAGCCCACTTTGGGCTAAGGAACCTAACTTCATGCAACTAGTTAAGGGCATTTGGTTGCAGCCGGTCAAAGGTTCCCCCTTTTTCGTCTGGGAGGAGAAGCTTAGAAGAGTGAAAATGGCTTTGAAAAGTTGGGCCATATCCCTGCCCAATCCAACCAACGAAAGGAAAAAAATTCATTGCACACTGCAAAGTCATCATCTTCAGGTTGAAAAAGTTGTCATAACAAAAGAGATTCTAGATAAAGAAGCTTAGCTCTAGCAAAACAATCATAAGGCTTGTCTAGCTGAGGAAGAATACTGGAGGCTTAAGTCACGTAGTCTTTGGCTTAAAGCAGGGGACAGGAACTCTACCTTCTTTCACAAACAAGCTCAGGTAAGAAAATGTACCAACTCCATTTCCAAAATCAAATATAGCACTACCATTCACAAGGATCATGCAAACATCAAAAACGCAGCCTTCCTTCACTTTAAAACCCTGTATAGTGAAGATATAAATCTGGATCAAAACTCTGATATGATGGACGTGTTTCCCTCCTTGATTACTGTTGAAATGAATCATCTCCTTGAAGCTAAAGTCACCAAGAACGAAGTCAAGGATGCCCTCTTTGCCATGGACCCAGACAAAGCCCTTGGGCCGGATGGTTTCTCAGCTAGATTCCTCCAAATTTGCTAGTCGATTGTGGAAAAAGATTTTTACAAAATGGTTCTAAAGTACCAAGTTTGCCAGAAAATCGGAGGCAGCACGAACTCTGCTTTTCTTGCTCTCATCCCCAAAGAGAAAGGAGCCAACTCCTTCAATAGGTTTCGCCCGATATCGCTTTGTAATATTGGTTACAAATTGATTACCAAAGTAATTGCTAATAGATTGAAGCTCATCCTCCCTAAAATCATTCCGGAAAGCCAGGAAGGCTTCATTCAAGGTACACAGATCGTGGACAATTTTATTCTGGTTCAAGAGGCAATCCACTCAAGCCTGAGTCACAAAGAAAAAGGTATGGTTATCAAACTTGATCTAGCAAATGCATTCGATCGAGTTAGGCATAGTTTTCTGCTGAAAGTCTTACATAAGCTTGGATTTGGTGCGAAATTTATAAATTGGATTCGGGCTTGCATTTCGGAGCCTTGGATTGCCCCGTTAGTAAATGGCAGAGCTGCTGATTTTTTCAAAGCCACAAGAGGGCTCACGCAGGGGTGCCCTCTCTCACCTCTTCTTTTTGTTCTTCAAGCGTCAGTCCTCAATTTTTATTTAGACAAAAAAATGATGGATCAAGAAATCGTTGGGCTCTGCATAGCAAGAGGTGTTAAAAACATAAATCATGCCCTCTTTGTAGATGACACCTTGTTATTGGGAGCTGCCTCTGTGCTCATGGCCTCCGGATTTAAAGGAGTACTGGAAAAGTTCTGTATGGTCTCGGGAAGCAGTCTAAACAATGGCAAATGCCATATCTATTGCTGGAACACCACTCCCAGCTTGCTCATCTCCATTTCCAGAACCTTTGGGTTTGCTACCTCCTCAAATTGGACTTCCTTCAAGTACTTGGGCCTCCCTGTTTTCCTCAAAAGAGCCTACAGCAGAGATTGTCTCCCCCAATTGGAGAAATTCAAGAACAAGTTGCTTGCCTGGGGCTTTTCCTGGCTTAACATTGCTGATAAGATTGTTCTCATCAAATCTGTTCTTAATAGCCTTCCCTTATTTCAATTTTCTGTCCTTCTTGCTCCCATTGGTATTCTCAGAAAATGGAGGAGATCATTCAAAAAAAAAATGGAAGGGGGGCAAGCAGAATGAGAAAAAGATTCCGCTAGTCAACTGGGAATCCATCTCCAAGCCGATGTTGGAAGGAGGTCTGAACTTCAAAAATCTTGGCAATCACAATATTGCAATGGGAGCTAAATTAATCTGGAGAATTATTGCGCCTAACCTTGGCTGGGCGCAATTAGTCTTTGGAAAAAACACTACAAAGGCCAGCGCTCCCGCTACCTAGATCATCCTCTTGCGCACCCTAATACACCCTTTCTGAAGCTCTATTCCAAAGCCTGCCCTCTCATCAATGATCATGCCTACTGGATTCCCGGAAATGGAAAAGGGATCAACCTCTGGACAGATAGGATAATGAACAATGAGTCGTTGAGAGATTGTTGTTCACTTCAAGCGTTGCGCAGATGGATGAACGATGCTAGAATGTGTTCCCTGTGGGACATTTCCATTTGGCAGGATTCACGTTGGGCTAGCTGGAATCTACAAACGCCCCCAGAGTTGTTTATGGAGCGCGAGATCCTTCTATCCAAGCTCCAACGCTGGCTCGAAAGCGTGACTCAAGAGGATGGGGTGTGCAGGCCGATGGATACATAGTAGCTCATGGCTACGCCAAGCTGTGTGAGCGCCCTCATGTGGCCATGAACCCAGAGCCGTGGAAAGGGATATGGCATTATCCCTCCTTGCCAAAAATCGACTTTTCCAACTGGCTGCTATGCCACTCCAAAATATTGACGGATGATAATCTTCAGAAGTGAGGTTTCCACGGCCCTTCAAGGTGCAGCCTTTGTAAGGAAAACCAAGAAAGTGTAACTCACCTGTTGCTTGAGTGCGCTTTCACAATGCATATATGGATCGATCTGCTGGGAACTTTGAGTTCCAGCTTCGCCTTGCCCTCCTCCATTCCTAATCTTTTTGCTAAATGGTTGTAAAGGTACGTTGGTCCCCCTCCAAAAAACAAAATTATCAGAGTTGTTTGGTCTATTCTCCCTAAAATACCCTGTTGGTAGGTTTGGCTTGAGCGACATAAAAGGATTTTCAGAAACTACGAACAGGATGCCAAGCTTGTGGTAATTAAGATTAAATGCCAGTTAAAAGAAAGCCTGAGAGAGCATAAAGATGACCAAAGCCCAAACCAGCAAGATATAAATTGGGGCTCTTCTCTTGATCTTCAGTTCCAAAAAATTGCAAACAGTATCTCCCTCCTCAAAGATTGGCAAATAAGGGCTACAGCAGAAGAGTTCCATGGATGGATTATAAATCATCAGAGATATTCTCTATTTTTTGATGGGGTTGCAAAGCGCAACCCTGGTAGAGCTGGCGCTGGAGGTGTTATTTTGAATCCAAATGGCATAAGGATCCCTAGTTTCACCTGGGGTTTGGGCATTGCTTCTAGCATTCAAGCTGAAGGTTTGGCTCTTTTCCAAGGACTCAAGATTTTGAAAGTGCTGAACATCAGGGAGGTCAATGTAATCGGGGATTCCCGAAATATCATTAACACTATGGTTTTGTTGAAATTTGGTACCGAAGGAAAGGTGGTTCCCTAAGGCTTTGATCTTTGGCTTAGGGAAATGTGTCCAAAAAGAATTTAAATTTTTCTCCTAAAGTAACTTTATAATTTTTATAAAGTTAAATCTAATTTAAAAGTGACTTTAAGTAATAAAATTACTAAAGCCTAATTTTAAAGTGGCTTTGATAAAGTTAATGTAAAATTAGAAAGGAAAAGTGACTTTGGAAATAAATGACTAAGTGGGTCTTTATTAAAGTGGGGTGAATTAAAAAATAAAAAGTGAGATTTAAATGAGCATTTAATCTCAGCCCTAGATCTCAATCTATTTCAGCCATTGGATTTAGAGGTTACCCAAAAGTCACTCAGGATTAGATTAAAGGAGGAAAAGGAGGCAAAAGGTCATTCATTCTTTCATGCGCAGATTAAGAGAAGGAGAGCAAGAGAGCAAGGGAGATTTCTGGACAAGGAGGAGAAGGACACAGCAGCTTGGCACACATTCCAAGGTAGCAGTTGAGCAGATTTGTACAGCTGATTCAGCAAACAGTGAAAGGCTGATTTTGGCACGATTTTCTAGAAATCCGTACAGCTGGTTTGCACAGAAATCGAGGCATGGTTTGCATAGAAATCGAGGAGCAGTTTGATGTTTTTTTCTGTACAGCGCATTTAATGCAGGTCGTACAGCAGCATTTAAGGCTGAAAGTGGGCACGAAAATCGAGGAGGCCGTACAGCATTTATTGTTGTCCTGTTTGCTGTAATTTCCAGTTTGTTGTGAGGCACGGGAAAAGAGATAAGTTGTAAATTTGCTTGCTGATTTTTTGCTGAATATTTCTCACTGTAAAAAAGGCATTTTCAGAAATAAAGAAGAGATCTCGAGCTGATTTTCCCCAAGAGTTGTAGGGGGTTTTTCCAGGGTCACATTGACCAAAAATCATTGTGTTCAAATGTGTTAAATGACTGTTTGTACCCACTGATTTTTTATTTCTGCATTTTCCAGCATTTTGTAAAATTTCCAAAATTTGTGTTCTCAACAAAAATTTATTTTTTCAGTTGTTGAATGTATGGATATGGGAAAGGGCATCTAACTATATGGGAGAAATAAGGTGAAACTGAAAAACGGGGAGGGAAATGAGAAATTTCTACAGGTTTTGCGTTCTCAGCCAACAGATCTAAGGCTTGCAATGCTGATCTTCAGAATAACAGATCTAGGAGACTCATTCCAAAAATTGAATTTCTATCACGTGTTGAGAGCTAATAATAAGGAGGCGGACATTGAAGCCAACAAAGCAGCCCTTCTTACGGCTGGAGCTTTGCTAAGAGGCAGACAGGAAAAATGGAAAGCGATTCCTTAATTTAGAGAGTTGTCATGTTTTACTGCTTATTGTTAAATCAGTATGTATGTATCCACAAACTTGGGAAAATCTCCGAAAATGACCACATAGTAGCAGCTAAAAAGAAATGTGAGCTAAGCATAAATGTCACGGCGTTGCAAGGTTGTGCAGTACTCGTGGAATTAGGCTCTCCTTTTGTAATAAGTTTTTTGGCATTAAGGCCAAGTATCTAATATACCCACTATCCATTTTTGTAAAAAAAATTATTCAATATATCATATTATAGGTACCCCGAGAATTAGATCAATATGGTCTTCTATTATTAAAAAATTTCCATGAAGCACTTATGCATTATAGGAATAAGGTGCCTTGAAAATTTGGGAAATGGCTTTTAATGCAAGTACTTAGATATCAAGTTATGGATGAAGCTTGAATTTCCTAGGAATCATACTTCGTGTTTGACATTCTTACATGGAGAAACTTGGTTTGAAAGTATCTATGAATTTTGTTCTATATGTGTTCTTCTCTTTATAGATTATGCTTAGATTTTGGGTTTGATTGCTTTTCTTTCTTTTCCTTTTGTTTAAATTGTCTTATTTAGTAGTCCATGTAAGGAGGTTATTGTTGGGTTCTGAATCACTTCATTATTCAACATATCATTTCATAGGTACCCCTAGAATTAGATCAATATGGTCTTCCATTATTGAACTTTTTCCCATGCAATACATATACATTATAGGGATAGTAGGATGTCGTGAAGGTTTGGGAAATGGATTTTAATGCAAAGTATTTAGATATAAGTTATCGATGAAGCTCGAATATTCTAGGATTCATAATTCATGTTTGACAACCTTACACAAGGAAACTTGGTTTGAAAATATCTATGAATTTTGTTCGTTATGCATTCTTCTCTTTATAGATTATGGTTATATTTTGGGTTAGATTGCTTATGGCTTCAAGGTCATTAGTTATTCTTTTCTTGCTCTTGATTTCTTGTTTCTATTTGGAATTTGTAGCTAAAGTTAGTGTCGAAACAGAGTTTGCATTCTAATGTTTTCCACTAAAGAACTTTATTTTAAGTGGAGAGTTTCCAAAGCGTGGGTTTGAACTTTGATTTGTTGTCCTTGCTTTCAACGTTTCCATCTTTGTGTAATGTTTAAAACACTAAATAGTTTTTTTTCTCTAGTACAATGCTACTAGCCTTTATAACTCAGCCACAATCTAGATCAAAATGAATCTAGACGCTTCTGTTTCAAGAAAATTTTAAGCTTTAAACAAAGCCTTTCTATTAATACTTACAAAAAGTGAAATGTCTAGTAGCCCATTAGAAATTAATGCCAAATTATTTTGAAATAAACAAATTGGAAACCATCCAATATTTTCTTTTATAATAGAAACTTATCACTTGATTTTATTTATTGTCCAAGAAAAGATCTTATGACATACTAAAGTAAATGGCGATCCACTACAATTAATTAGACATAGATTGGTCATACAAAATAGGCTTCTCAAAGTTGACAATACATATGTTCACCTGATGCTCCAATGCGATTAAGATAGACTAAAGTTGCTATGACCATGCCAGTCGTCGTTCGCCCTCTCCCCATTTGACAATTGAACACTATCTCTGTGTTGACATCTGCTTGTGAAACTCTATGGACCTACAAAATTCAATATGGGTAAGTAAAGGATCATGTTCTTCTCCAACGAAAACCAAAAAAATGCATACATTGGTAGATCCATTTGACAAGGATTTGTTTGAACAAAAGCACAAAAAATATTATGATAAAGACACATCCTATCCACCGTGATAGTTTTCCTATATAAAAATCATATACAATTGCACATGCACATGCAAAATTCTTGAGAAAAGAGATGCTTGATATATTATTCAATGTGTAATGATGAGATACATGTACACAATATGTCTCATGAGAGATAAAAATTGAACCACCTCCACTACATAACCATAAGAGACATGCCTAAAATTATCACAAAATTTTAATAGTACTCTTAGTTGCATAAGGATTGTGAGATAGGGGAAATTTAAAAAGCATTACTCGCACTAAAGCTTTACCAATCCAAAACTTAGCTTTGGATTGCAAGTCCCCAAGTTGATATGATAGCATTTTCCCTTACTCAAATACTAACATCACCAACTATTTTGTTGTCATGTCTTGTGATTGTTATGTATGTGATGTCCATAATAATTGTAGGTCTTACTACAATAGTGGCATATCGCTATATATGAGGAGATTGTTCCAAAAATATACACTCATTCGAATTGTACATTTATGTGTGGAATGTGTGTTGTGAAAAGACAATTACTACATGTAAACTTCATCACCCTCCCTTAATGGTCACATGGGAAATTAGCAAACTTATCTCTAAATATTACAAGCTTATTTAGATTGAAGTGCTCAATGAATATATTTGAAGTGTGAACTTGGTTGTACAATAGTGCATCTCTATATCTCCATTCTTCACAAATTGTCAAATATAGTGTGAATGCACCTCCACATGCTTCGTATGCTCATCAAACACAGATTTCATGCCAAACTCAATAAACTTTGATAGTGACAATAAAGTGTAGTAACGACAACTTGTTCTATTTGAAAAGAAACAAGTGTTCTCCTAAAACATACTGCCTCACAAGCAGTAATCACCATTGTGCTATACTTTGATTCAAAATATGAGAGGGCCACTACGTGTTACTTTCTCTTTCACCAAGAACAAACACAAGTACCAAGAGTGAAAACATAATTTGTAGTCAAATTCCTCTCATCAATCAAACATATCCCAAAGGTTAGCTCAATTGGTAGATGCTCTCATGAGAAAATTCAAAGATGTTTCATAACAAAATCCCATTGAATCCTTTAGGGTTACCTAAGAAAGACACAAGACTAGTTATGCATATTAGCTCTTGTGGACCTCTAGAAGTGCTCCAACCTGAACTATCTAGGGACTTGTGCATCTCTGGATCAGCCACATTTTCTCTAATCAAAATCTCAGAAAGCTCCAGTGTGAATCAAGGGACTCATGCATGCCTATACTAACCCTGAGAGTTATCCCTACTTTCCTTACAGTAGGAAATAAATTAGAAAACTGTTATAGCTTTCAAACATATGATGCAATGTCTTCTTGACTTATTGTCGAAGGCTGAAAAATGCCCTTTTTAAGTAGAATCCCAAGGGATTGGATCAACTTGATATCGCTAATATCATTGGGCATTTGGCTAGTTTCGTATCAGCAAGTGCTCTGTTCAAGTCCCCTATGTGAAGCACACAAGTCTCAACCTACACGTTTACTAGGGGTGCCATACACAAATGTGGAGAAGCATCATTTGTGCTCCCACAAGGTTTCCATGCAAAAAAACATAATGTAATATAATATATGGCATAAGAACTAGTATATAATCATATAGTATAAGCTATTGCTGGTATTTAATAAACATTTATGGGACACATCAATTCATTCATGGCTTATCTTCTTCAAAATCATATAAAGAGAATCATAGTTCAATTGAATCATCATCAAAATCATATCAGTATATTCTACGATGTCTTCTAACACATTTATTGGTCTTCATGTTCTTTTTCTATGAATATTCATGTTATAAACTAATGAATACATAACAAACACACATCCATCAATTTGCTAAAATTCTACACCCATGAAAAAATGTAGGATACCTAAATGTTGTTATATATTCTCTTGTTTACTCGTTATTTAGCCCTAATTTGCACGTCTTTATCATAGATTCCGGGACTTTTTCTTAACGTTGTTATATACTATTTGATTGCTACAATTTCTTGTTTAAAAAACCTAGTTGATGACAGCCAAGTATAATTTCTTAATTGTACATGTTTCTGTTAGAATGTAAAGTTTAAACAACAGGTCTGATTTATTTTTTCACCACAACTGTTTTATACCCAAAAAATTATTTATGCTCAAATAATTCCAAAATTGCTAAAATTAAACACAGTAGTATTTTTAACTTCACAATTAAAAATTATGCAGCAGAAATAAATAGGGAAAACACCAGAAGAATAGCAGAATTTTTCAGCCCAACAATATCCCTTCACTTCTATTAATCTGGAAAATTTAGGGCCTTGACCCACAAAGAAATACATTAACATTACAACAAATATTTGCACCTGGAAATGGCCCACTGTATTTTCAGCCCAACAAAAATCCTCTGAAAAATTGGTTGCCTGGAAAATGACTTGACCCTGGTAAATTCTCGGCCTATACCTACAAGTCTCACCCTCCTCCTGGCTGTAGAACTAAACTCTAGAATTCTTGGCCCATCTAAGAAAATTCAGCCCCTCCTTACATGACCTGCTGGAACTCGACCTCCCCTCTCACAATCTCGGCTCGCTCAAAATCTTGTCCCCACTCTCCAAATCTCGGCCCCCTCTCTAAATTGAGCCCTCACAAATTCTCCTTCTGGAAAACCCTCGTTGCACACTTTCTTCTTCTCTTCATTCACCGAGTCTCTCACTCATTGAGAAAATCACTTCCTCAATCACAATTTGCCTTCACCTCTCCCTTAAGCTTACTTATAATTTCATCTTATGCTAAATCCCTAACACTCAATCTCCAATGTGATAGACGGCCAAGTTTAATTCCTAACCCACATAGATCAGTAGTAGAGATTATATCTAAACCACTTAAACAATTCATTATTTATCCTTATAAACTCAGCACAATAACCAAAATTAATCAATCAGATTAATTAATGTGTTTTTCCTAACTTAGAATTAAGAAAGAAATCATAATAACACTTACTCCGCTCAAGCAAACACCTAAAGAGGCAATCTAACAGCTTCTGCGTGCTAAGACACCAAGCCTATGTAGCACCTGCCCAAACTAATAACATCAACACTCCCTCCTCATTAGGAAGGTGATCACCACCACCCCTAGCTTATCTCGGTAGGAAACAAACTTCCCCTTCACCAGGGGCTTGGTGAAAATATTTGCAATCTGCTCATTTGCAAATATGCATTGAAGCTTCACAACTCCCCTGTGTACCTTATCTCAGATGAAGTGATACTTGATATTTATATGCCTGAACCTGTCATGAAACTAGATTATCTCAAAGCTTTATGCAACTATGATTGTCACAGTGAATCACCGTTGAATCCAACTCCAAACCAAACAACCCTGTGAGCATCTTCGAAGCCAAATGGCCTCACAACTCACCAAACTCGTAGTCATATGCTCGGCCTCTGCTAAATTGAGTGCCATTGACTCTACTTCTTGCCAAACCATTAGATAATTGTTGATCCCAAACTGAAGTAGCACCTTGAGGTACTTTTCCTATCAGCTACACTCCTAACCCAATTTGAGTCTATATAGCCCACTAATCACACTCCATCACCTCCGACATACTTGAGCCCATAATCCATTGTACCTCAAAGATACTTAAACACAAGCTTTGCTTCCACCCAATGAACTCTCCTTAGCTCCACCAAAGCTAACTCTGAGTATTCACAGCAAATCATACATCTAGCCTACATCAAAGAACCTATCAGTGGCCCATACAATGTGAGATCTACCAACTCACTCTCAGAAGCATTCAACTTTTTCAAGTTGGTAGTCATGGGTGTCAATATAGACATGTAATCCTCCATCCTGAATCTCTTCAAGACATCGACATAGATCACACCTGTCTGCCGCCACAATTCCAATCCCAAAAAGTATGCATTATGTCGATGTCCTTCATCTCAAACGTTGTCACAAGATCCCTATTGAACAATTCAATGAGCTTCTCTGACCCTGTAGAAAAGAGGAAGTGTATAGTACAAGTTGAGATCCTCCTCACTCTTAGTGAAGCCTATGCCTAGCAAATACCCATCAATCCTTGAGTACCATGTAGGTGCCATACATCTTCTTAAACTTGCATACATGATAATCAATGAATGAATTGAATTGATTTACAATGAGCAATGAAGCTCAATAAATAATACAAATGTATTTACAAAAACAGCAGGTTTCTACTAAGAAATAGAAACAACAAGTTTCTAATAAGAAACTGCTAATAAGATCACAGACGATCTTATCTACATATATGAGCATTAAACACTAAAATAACATTATTCTAATGCCCTCCCTTAATGCTCAATCTATTTACAACACCTATAGACCCTCTGAATTTTACAAACTTATCAGGACCAAGGGGCTTGGTGAAGATGTTTGTTGGTTGCTCTGTGGTGGGAACATACTGCAACTGAATGGATCCATCTTCAACAAGCTGTCAAATGTAGTGACAATGGGTTTCCACATGCTTTGTTCATTCATGGAAGACTGGATTCCTGGCGAGTTTTAGCACTCCCTAATTATCACAGAACAAGGGAGTAGGACCTGCATGGGAAACATGCATATCCACAAGCATATGTCGAAGCTAAACTACCTCACAAGATGCCTTAACTGCTCCCCGATACTCTGCTTCTGTCGAGGAGAGAGCCACTGCATGTTGCTTCTTACTAGTCCATGTGACAGCACCGGATCCCAGACTAAACACATACCCAGCTGTAGATTTACTGGCATCAACCGAACCTGCCCAGTCGGAATCTGTGTAACCACCGAGTGTAGGATCTGAACTCCGAGTGTACAAAAATCCATAATCAAGAGTGCCACTCACATAACGCAGCACACGCTTCGCTGCTATCCAATGATCAGCCTTAATAGCTGTCATGAAGCGTGAAATGTAGCTCACTGCAAAACTGATATCAGGTCTAGTGGCAGTAAGGTAGATGATGCTGCCCACTAGTTGCCTGAATAAAGATTCATCCACAAGTGGTGAGGATGACTGAGCTGAAAGTTTGAGCCTTGGTTCCATAGGAGTCGTGGAAGGTTTGCAATTCTGCATTCTGAACCTGTCCACAAGACTTCTGGCATACTTAGACTGAGAGAGAAAGATGTTCTCAGTCTGCCAGTCTTCAACCCCCAAACAGTAATGAAGAAGTCCCAAATCTGTCATATCAAAAGTGCTGCACAAATCCTGTTAGATCCCATGGATCAAATGTGTTGAACTGCCAGTAATGATAAGGTCATCCACATAGACAACCACAAACAGAATATCATCACTAGTATGTTTGATATACAGGTTTGCGATGGACTTCGCTAAAAGCCATGATCTGTTAGGTACTTATCAATTTTCATGTACCAAGCACAAGGGGCTTGTTTCAGACCATAGAATTCTTTGACTAATCTACAGACTTTCTGTTCTTGACCAGCAACCTTGAATCCTGGAGGCTGCGTCATGTAGACTTCTTCCTGTAAGTCACCATTCAGAAAAGCACTCTTTACATCCATCTGATGGACTTTCCAACTGAATTGAGCTGCTAAGGCAAGGACGAGCCGTATGGTACTCATCTTGGCTGTAGGAACAAAGGTCTCCTCATAGTCTATGCCTTCCTTCTGTAAGAACCCTCGAGCAACAAGGCAAGCCTTATACTTGTCTAGGGTTCCGTCCGCTTTGTATTTCACTTTATACACCCATTTGCAGCTAATGGGCTTCTTCCCTGCAGGAAGATCAGAAAGGGTCCGAGTGTGATCCTTCTGAAGACTCTGGAATTCAGCTTCCATAGCCTATTCCCACTCAGGTATACCCTTAGCCTCTGAATAGGTTTGAGGCTCAAAAACACTGTGTAGGTTAGCCATAACAGCAAAATTTACTATAGGTTGTTGTTTGCTCTTATTTCTAGAAGTTCTACCTTCAAGGAGCTCATTATCCTGGAGATCACCAATAGTTTTAACCCACCATTTAGGCCGGAGAGTAGAAGAACCAATATATGGAGTAGGTGGAGGCTCAAAAACAACAGGAGTAGTGAGAGGAGGTTTATTTTTCGAAGGGAACTCAAGTAGTGCATCATCAAATACCAATGTTGCATCATCCCTCCCATCAGGTGGACCTAACGGAAGAAGAACACTGTGAGGTTGATCCTCAGAACACTGCTTAGAAGGAGGAGATTGAAAGAACCCTCTGTCTTCATCAAATACTACGTCCCGACTGAAGATAAGACGATCAGTGTCTATATCTATCAGCCTATAGGCCTTGTGGTGATCACTGTACCATGTCATCATAAGTTTCTGGCTTTTGGAATCCAACATAGAGCGCTTAGCAGCTGGAATCCAAACATATGCAACCGAGCCAAACACTTTGAGGTGACTAATCTTAGGTTTACGGCCAGACCAAACCTCTTTTGGAGTCTTCCCCTTAACAGCCTGAGTACGTGATCGGTTAAGAAGATAGACAGCAGTAAACACTGTTTCGGCCCAAAATTTGTTCGGAACACTCCTGTGTTGTAACATGGAACGAGCCATTTCAACAACGCTACGGTTGCGACGTTCGACAACACAGTTCTGCTGAGGACTGTAGGGTGTAGTTAATTGGCGTTTGATGCCGTCGGTATCACAGAAGTTGGAGAAAGCAAAAGAACAAAATCCCCCCCCCCCCCCCCCATTATCTATCCTAAGAGTTATGATATTACAACCAGACTCTTTTTCAACTAAGGACTTAAACTTCTGAAAGATACTAAATACATCAGATTTATGTTTTAGAAAGTACACCCACATCTTTCTACTAAAATCATCTACAATAAGCAAAAAATATTTGTAAAGTAACTGAAGATCTATTCATAGGACCACAAATATCAGCATGAATTAACTGGAGTACCTTAGATGCACGCCAAGATTCTCCATCCTTGAATGAAGATCGATGTTGCTTGCCAGCTTGACAGGCGCCACACACTCCCAAATGCTAAGTCTGAATATCAGGTAACCCTGACACAAGTCCCTACCAAGATAGCTGAGAGAGATACTGAATGCTTAGATGCCCATATCTTTGATGCCACAGAGTGTTCATGGGAGAAACACGAGTTGCTAGAGCCACTTCTGGAGAATCAACAGTGTCAAGAAGCTTGTAGAGGCCATGATCCTCTAGGCCAACAGTAACCATAAGATGAGTTTCCCTGTCAATAATGGAGCACTTGTGCGCACTGAACACCAGATCAAGCTGAGGAGAGTTCCTCATAATCTGCTAACAGACAGCAGATTAATTTCCATACCAGGAACATAGTACACATTCAGGAAGATGAGTGTGCGCCCATCAGGCTGGATCTGAACTGTACCTATGCCAACCACTGTGTACTCTTCACCTCCGCCGAATACCATGAAATCACTAAAAGATGAGAAATCAGTAAACCAGTCACGCCTGTGAGAGAAATGACGTGATGCACCAGAGTCAATGTACCAGGCAGAAGACAGGGCATGATTTGAGGACCTCTTAGCCATAAAGGCGTAAAAGGCAAATTCCTTCTGCTTGGAATGTTCTACAACATTCGCTTTTTGATGAGACCCTCCCTGCTTCTGTTCAGAAGCAATCCTCTGCCAGCAATCTTTCTTCATGTGGCCAAACTTGTGATAGTAATTACACTGCACATTTTTCTTCTTAGCAGGGTCAGAAGGCTGAGAAGAACCTTTCTGTTGAAAGGACTAAGAGGACTGATATTTGGCAGCAAAAGCATTTTCTGAGGAGGTTGATGAAGCACCACTACCAAACTGTTGTTTCCAACGATCCTGCTGCAAGAGTTTGGTGCATAGCTCCGGAATCTTCAGATCAACATTAGTGGAGGTAATGTTGAGTGTTTCTATGAAGTGCTCATAAGGTTTAGGTAGACTTTTCAGAGTGATGACTACCATATCTTCTTCCTCCATGGTCCGACCAATGGCTTCAAGCTAATCTCGAATGTCTTTAATCTTGTTAAGATGTTCCTGTAAATACATACGTTCGTCCATCACGATGGAGAACAATTGATTCTTTAGAAAGAAAGCTCTGCTCTTGTCGGATGTCTCGTGCCATTCCTTCAAATGTTGCCAAATTTCGTTAGTTGTCTTGCTGGAAGGAATTTGTGGTAACTGATCATCAGTCACAGAGAGTTTGAGAAGCATAACAACCTCTCAATTTCGATCATCAAACTTATCTTGATCTATGCCAGGTGTACCAAGACTGAGCTCTTTGCACAAAACGAGTTGGTCAAGACGCCTATATTCAAAAATGGTTAACATTCTCTATTTCTAGATGTTATCACTGCCTTCCAACATCAGGTTCGTTAGCAAGGCCATCTGCACGTTTCCCAAGACACAGAAAACAACAAAGGAGTCCAGCACGGATTTCAATGCATATGCCGGTCGATCGAGACAAAATCTGACAAGTGCGTTGGCCAAGAAATACCAAATCGACCGCCGGAAAAATTACAAAATAAAACTCACAGCAGCAACCCGTAATACGTCATTTCTGCATACCACCGAAGAGAGAAAAACTAGGACCGACTTCACCGCCTTCGCATACAACCCTCGGAAAACTCTTCCCATAGGAACACTACAGAGAAAATCCTAGAACGATTGAGATCCCAGATAAAATGCTGAAGACTGATCCGAGACTTTTTCTTTTAGCCAACAGAGTATGTAAATCCTCAACCCGAAGACAAATCGAGACGTGCAGACACAAGGATAACCAGATTCGGAGAACCAGAAACCCTCGTGTTCACATGATTGATTTGACTCACCAGAATCACTATCCAAAGAACAATTTTCCTCTACACAGAATGGCAGATCTATTTTCTCTCTCTGTAGAGAAAAGAACGAGGAATTCTGTGAATCGATGGAGAAGCCCTCCTACTTAGCCTCTTTCAGAATAGAATTAGACCTGCCTGGGGAGAAAAAGAAGCGTTTGGAGCTCAAACCACGCACCAAACCTAGGGGCAAATCATTGGACCTGCTGCTGGAATCTGCAGAAAAGACGCTAAACAGCCTACGCATCCTGAGAGAAGGAAAAGGTCGAGGAGTCCAACGCGCTGTCGTAGTCGAAGACGTACCAGATTCGAGAAACAGGTACCCTCGAATTTAAAGGATTGCGATGATGGTTCCAGAAACGCCTGAATGTATCATGAAATCCCAATCAGATTTTGACCGATAAATACAGCATAGGTGGCGTTTCGGTGGTCCTGACAATCACGGGTTTGAATGTGCTTAAGAAACCTAGAAATTCGAAGTAGATCAACAAAGAACTGTCAAAGATGGCAAAAAACCCAATAAACGAAGTGCAGAGACCACTGTAAAAAATCGATCACCCAAGCACGCAACAATGGTCGACGAGACCACCAGCAGAGAAGGCAGCCACGGCAATATAAAGAAAAAAGAGCCCGGAACCAGCGACAACATACCCACTACGACCCCCAAAACGAGCCACGCAATATCGCCAAAGAGAAACACACTAGTGGTCAGGAAATAAATGATCCTTAGCAACATGGACAAGGAGGAAAGAAGCGGCAGCATGAACCAGAAATTTCGAAATGAAGCACGAAATTTTTCAAACAATGAAAAAAATATTTCGAAAAAAACACCCGATCTCTGATACCATAATCAATGAATGAATTGAATTGATTTACAATGAGCAATGAAGCTCAATAAATCATACAAATGTATTTACAGAAGCAGCAGGTTTCTACTAAGAAATAGAAACAACAAGTTTCTAATAAGAAATTGCTAATAAGATCACAGATGATCTTATCTACATAAATGAGCATTAAACACTAAAATAGCATTATTCTAATACATGAGACTCTCTCCCATGCACCTCAAATCCCTATGGTTGCTTGATGTACACCTCCTCCTTAATAACCATCTAATGTATCCTCCACCACATTTCTAAAGGTTGTCTTCACATCCATCTAATGTATCCTCCACCACAATTCTAAAGCAATAGATATCATGGCCCTAATAGAAGCAATGTCACATGGTTCGGGTTTGATTCTAGTTCGACAAGGATTAAATTCAATTCGAATTCGAAATTTCAGATGAGGTTCATTTATACATATCGTCAAAAGTTTCAAACAATATAAAAAAAATATTTGAATATATATTTGAATTCATTTATTTATATGTAATATATTTATAATATTATATTATATTTTATATTGATAAATTTATAGAATTCTATAACGCAAGTTATATTAATTTATAAGATTAATAAAAATTTTAATAACATTATTATATATAAATTTAAAATAATATGTTAAACTAATCAATTTAATTATGCATAACTCAAATGTGTTAATTTGTATTTACAAATACTAATTTTATTATTTAAAATAGGTTTACTTTATAAGGTGTTAATAATAATATTATGTTCGTATTACACTTAGCGTATCATTCTAAACTTGTAAGGCACCATTTTCACCTTTTTACGCTTGGCAATCTACCAAATCGGGACTTGGGAGTTTAAGACTTGGGCATTTCGGTTGTTTGAGAATTTTCAAAGCCACATATCACAGAAAATCTTATGTTGAAGGATTAGATGTGGGTAATCACTGGTTTTCCCAGACACGATGAAATGTGCCATCGCGGTTTGCAACTTTGCCCAAACAAAATAAAATGTGCTCAATTGGTGGTGTGCTCGTCATTGCAAGATGGAAGTCATTTTCCTGATCCTTGCACTCGTCTATCTAAAATTTGTTGTTATCAGACCTGAACGCAGAGGTAAATGGCATTCACTGTTACTAGACTTGAACGCATGGACAACAGAAGGTAAGTCGAACCTAAACGAACCTAGATGAACCCTAATCAATTTTTTGAAGTTCGACTAATTCCGAACCTCAAAGATAAGGTATGCCGAACCCTGTGACATTGGATAGAAGTTTGTCTGGCGACTAGAGCAAATGTCTCCTCATAGTCCACTACCTCCTTCTGCGAGAACCCTCTCGCCACAAACCTAACCTTATACTTCTCAATGCTACCATCTGCAACATGCTTGATCTTATAGATCCACATGGAACTAACCATTGATTGCCCATCAGACCTTAGAACGATGTCCCACACAACATTCTTCACGATGGAGGCATACTCCTCCACAATTGTATCTCTCCAAACCTATTGATTTGTTTCCAACTTTCCTCATAACTGCTAAGCTCAGAGTCAATGATGTTACTCGTGAGCGTCATATAACGAGGAAACCGTCTTGGTGGTCTACTCTCTCTTAACATCCTCCTAGGACCCTCCACACGCTCCTCAATGTTCCTAAGAGCCTGCTCTACTCATCTCTGCCTCCTCCTAATAAAAGTAGAAGGTGCCTCCTGCTCCTCCTAATCTACTGGTTGTGTACCTGTTGGTGGTGTTGTTGGCCTCTCCTCAACCTTCGGACGCATCCTTTAATGTCGTTTCCTTTGCCCCAACACCCCGCAGCGTACCGTCTACCTCTATCAAGCCATTTGTTGTCTCTTGTATCGGTCCAGTGGTTGGCAACTCTAGGCCATTCTGCATCTGATGGTTGGCAAATCGTTGGCATGTCAACCACTCTACGATAGTGCTTACAGGTTGTCTTTCTTGCGCAACGAATCTTCTCAGCCGTAGACTCGTTTCACATCCCTCGAACCTCTTTTTAGTACAGCCTTGGGCGACTGTCGGCTTGTCTTTCCTTATGTGAAGGTTTCTATCTGTGTCCACTTGAGCATTGCAGCCACCTTTGAATAGTTAGCCCCCACCCTCGCACATTGTTCTGGCTGTGCGACTATCAGTTGCGGGATTCGATCGCAAACTCCTCTATCTTGGATAGGTGGTTGTGACCCTGTTGGCCGCAGTAGTGCTATGTCTTGAGCCCTTGTCTACTCCACCACTCCATGCATCTCCTCCACAGCACACAACGACCTTGTATCTCCTACACAATCCATAGTGTCAACCCCTGGTAATTGCTCCCTGCCTGCAACCCCACAACTGACGGCCCAGCCTAGAAGCTAGTTAGTCATTGTTGCAATGTCCCCGTTGGGTGACAACTCCCATGATTGTCTATTTGCGCCCTGTGGTAGTGTCTGCAATCTGTTTAAGTGCCTTGCAGTCTGCCTCTGCTTTCCCCCACGTTGGTCTGGATCGTCGACAGCTAATTCCTAGCAGTTGTGGCGGCGGTGCTCTCAATCGATGATTGTGGCAGTTGGGTGGGTTGCTAGGCCAGTGAACCACCCAGTTGGCACCCCAAACTCCCTTTTGTTTACTTATTTACCTTTTCAATCATGCCCTTTAAAAAAAATTGGCCCTTTAAACAAAAAGTTATCTTTGATTGCTCAGTCGATTTTCTTCAGCCCCTAAAACAAATTCTGTTGAAATTTGGTACCGGAGGACAAGTGGTTCCCTAAGGCTTTGATCTTTGGCCTAGGGAAAAGTGTCCAAAAGAATTTAATTTTTCTCCTAAAGTAACTTTATAATTTTTATAAAGTTAAATCTAATTTAAAAATGACTTTAAGTGATAAAGTTACTAAAGTCTAATTTTAAAGTGACTTTAATAAAGTTAATGTAAGATTAGAAAGGAAAAGTGACTTTGGAAATAAATGACTAAGTGGGTCTTTATTAAAGTGGGATGAGTTAAAAAATAAAAAGTGAGATTTAAATGAGCATTTAATCTCAGCCCTAGATCTCAATCTATTTCAGCCATTAGATTTAGAGGTTACCCAAAAGTCACTTAGGATTAGATTAAAGGAGGAAAAGGAGGCAAAAGTGTTGACATTATGTTTCAAGTGTTGTCCTTGATGGCAACTCACTCAGTGGTTGGTACAGGTGCTCAGAGGTTGGTACAGGTGATGGCAACTTAATCAGAGGACAGATCTCAGTACAGCAGGACAAGAAAGAGATATACGCAAGTTTATCAAAGAGAATCCGCGTATACACGCAGGTTTGCTTCAGTAAAAGCTCGTATATGTGGAAAACTTATCTTTGGTCTGTGGCGGTTATTCCTTGGAAGTTGTGCCTATGGTTTTGGACCATGGCGTCTCGACGAACGTGTTGATCCCTAGTTTCGAAGTTGATGGTATTGGTTTGTTATGGTTTTGGACCATGGTATTGAGCAAGGCCTAAGGCTATATAAGGAGAAGATCATTAGGCCAAGACATGTGAAAAAGAGTGAGCATTGGGTGTCTGACGAAGTGAGAGGATCTAGTATTGCTGGTTGTCTGTTCGGGAAGTTTGGCAAGGGTCGGATCTGACAGCGGAGGCATAAGTAATCATTTCTAGATCTGTACGCGGGTTTCCTTTGGAGAAAGTGCGTATACACGCGGTTTCGGTAAAGTGCAGTAGCGTATGCATGATAAAGTTTGATATCTCAGGTTGCTGCTGATTCTGGTGGTTGCTACAGAGTTCTGGTCTCTAGTTTGGGTTTTGTGTTCTTAATGACAGGGTTTCAGTGATTCAGTATTGGGTTGTTTAATGAATTATGATGCAAGTTTAAGTTGATGATTGTATTGCAGTAATGTTTGTTTTGTACTCTTGGATCCAGTCTGAAAATTGATGAAACGTGGTCCCTGAAGATTGTAGGGTCAGCACCTACGTACTAGTAAATGGATCAGCTAGTACAAGAGCTGAGGGGGTTGTAGCTCCCTTCCAGAAGTAGTTGGAAAACTAGAGAGGGTTGTAGCCCTCTGCAGGTTGTAGCCTGCATACTGGTAAAGGACTGCACCAGTATATTGTAAAAGAAGTTTCTTAATAAAGAAGAAAGAAACGAATTGCAGCAGGTGGTTTTCACCCACATTGGGTTTCCACCTTATATCATGGTGTTCATGTGTGTGGCTCTTGTGTGATGTCCTGTTCTGTTATACTGCACCTGTTTACTGTTAATATGCTTAATAATGTGCTGATGCATTTACTGAAGATTAAGCTAACTGAATTATAAGATCTCTTGGTATACGCTAGTTTCTTCAGACACAGTCGCGTGCATACGCTGGTTCACTTAATTAAAGTAGCGTATATGAATCTGAGTATGAAATTGAAAAGTTTTATCTGATCTGATAATACTGATTCACCCCCCCTCTCAGTATTATTTCCAAAAATTGGTATCAGAGCAGGTCCTTCAGAGGAAGCTTGATCGCTTGAAGGAAAAGATCCATCAGAATGGCTAATCCAGAAAGAGAGGCACACATCAGGCCACCAGTCTTTGACGGGAACAATTTTATTCACTGGAAGATAAGAACCACTGCATATCTACAATCACTTGGAGCAGAAGTTTGGGGAATCATAGAAGGAGGATACAAATTCCCATCAGCAACTCCTACAGATCCAGCAGAGAAAAAGCAATATGAGCTCAATGCCAAAGCTGTTACTGTCCTATTGAGCAGTCTGACACAATCAGAATTTATGAAGATCATGCATTTCAAATCAGCTAAGGAAATATGGGACAAAATCGTCACAAGCTACGAAGGAGATGATCAGGTAAAAAGAGCGAAGCTTCAAACTCTCAGAATCCGGTATGAAACTCTTAAGATGCATAATAATGAAAGCATAGCTAATTATTTCCTGCGTATGGATGAGATTGTGAATTGTATGAGGGATCTGGGTGAAGAATTTAAGGAAGCTGTTTTAGTTGAAAAGGTTTTGAGATCTCTATCTGCTAAATTTGATTCTAAAGTATCTACCATAGAAGAAAAGGAGAATGTGCAGAAAATCACCATGTCACAGCTTCATGGGATCTTAACTGCTTTTGAAATGCGACAAGAAGTACCACCAGAAGCTGCATTCGAAGTATCAGAGGAAGAAGATGAAGTAAATTTTGTCAAGAATCTTGAACGGGGAACTGGATGGTTCAAAGGTAAGCTGCCTTTCAAGTGTTTTCTATGTGGTAGAGTTGGTCACTATGCTACTAGATGCCCTCATAACAAAGGAAAGAAATTTG